>JALLLS010000062.1:0-209926 GCA_025094145.1 Spinellus fusiger | reverse complement strand
AAACATTCAACCCAGATTGAAAATCAGTTTTAAACACAAAAAATGTTCTTTCTTGCTCAAAAATAAAATGATTTCTCGATGTTTAAATATATTATCAACACCGAATACTGTTAGTTAAATAATAACATCTCCGATTGTATTCAAATTCCGTAAAGCTAGTCGAAGAGAGAAGCCATGAAAATTATTTTAAAACACAGAAAAGTTCTTTATCAAGTAATAAAAAAACATATTCTCTGTGTTTAAATGCATTATTAACACCGAATATCATCACTTAAATATTAACATCTCCGAATGTATTTGATCTGTATTCAGATTCCGTACTGTAGGAAGATCAATTTTTTTCTTTCATGTCAACATTCATTCTTTTTTTTTCTTTTTTTTTTTTTTAAATTATACAATCCACTGAAATAAAATTGGAAATGTTGAGGTTCGAAGTGGATGTGTGTAGAAACACTCTTATCAGCTACTACAAGCAGTTAGAGTTTGGATCTTTTTACTGTAGACCACAAGCCAGTCTTGGCTCCAAAACACAAAGAAAAACGACTTCGTTGGGCCAAGGAGGATGTCTGTTGGACGAGGGATGAGTGATGAGTAGAGAAGTGTCATCTGATCTGATGAGTCAAGGTACACTATGAAAGTGAACAATGGAGGTGCCTGTGTCTGGGTCTGTGTATAAAGTTAGAGAGCGTTATGATCCTAAACATAGTGTTTTGACAACAAATTTTGGCAGCAGTAGTGTCATGCTTTGTGGCTGTTTTTGAGTGGGTGGATTTGACCTATTAGTCTTTGATGATGGTGCTGTAAACCAAGATGGATACATCGAAACTATGGCTGGTGAGTTTCATCCTTGGTACTTTGACTTGTATCAGAAAGGAGGACAAATATTCTTTTGTTACAAAAAAAAGGTGCTATCTGTCATACTAGGGCCTATGCCAGATGGTGAAAAGAGACACATCAAATCTGATGCTTCGATGCACAGACTGTTGTGGATAGGGTCATTTGCACAAAGATCATCTTAACTGTCCAAATGATAATAGATACCAAACAGAACGTAGAGGTATTGTGATATGACCAAGAAACGGCAGCTTACTGCAGAGAATGAGTGAGATGAATCAGTCATACAGTCCTATGAGCTACGCACTTCTTTCTTCCTACAGGACAGTTAGGTTGGAATATAAATGTGTTCAGTCAATGACCAAAATGTCAAGATAAGCACAACGAAACACTACTGCTTCAACTTGCATTTATTTGGAAAGCTCTTTTATCAGTATAGTGTATATACTAACAGTGAGCAAGGTCGGCTGGATTTCATATGGCATAACCAAGACACACTGAGAAGAGATATACTAAGCAGTGTACAGGATGCTGTTACCTCATGTCTTTTATGCTAAAAATAGGAGACCAACAGTTATCAATTCATAAAAACAGATACACAATTAATGGTCTGGGATGAAGCATCTAGGATAAGCTGTACTGTATTTGAATACAGTGGATGGATATATTGGAGATAGTATAAGAGTACAACAGATTGTATTAGTTTGTGTGCCTTTTAGTGGTGATTTATTCCAAGTTATTCTACTTTTATTAATCATTAGAGTAGAGTAGAAGTATAAAAGAATAACAAACAAGTTGAATAAAAAAAGCAGAGTTGGTCGTATGTCAGCTAGCTAAATATCTTTGAAACCAAGAAGCCACTAATGACACTACTACACCAATGGATGATAAATAGTAACTGATACTATTCAATGCTATCAAAGACTGTTTATTTGCTCTTTAAAGAATAGAATAAATATAAAGTCTAGTGATTAAATAAGAATAATCTAACATATCAATCATCTGTCATAAGCAAAGTGAGCCGTAGAATGTAATCGAATTCTCTAAAATTCCAGGCTATTCTTATACTAAAAATAACATACACTATTTTTATTTTTTCATAACACTTCTTTTCTTATAATGTCTCACTCATACAACACTGAGAATATCTTAACTGGAACCCCCTAAGATGTATAGAAAGGACACCTGCTTTGAAACTTGTTCAGCTATCATTCACCAGGTGCTGAACATGAAATATACTCAGGTCGAGGCATCCCGTATGTTCAACGTGCCTACTTCCACTGTGGGCTATACTGTGGAGTATTTCAAAGAGACAGGCTCAGTAGTTCCTTTAGCCAAAAGTGGTAGAAAGAGAAAACTGGACAACAAGGCCCTCCAGTGGTTGAGAAGAAGAGTATTGAGCAATTCCCACCAGACCAAAGTAGCCGTCAGGGCAAGCATGGCCATCAAGGTCACAGACAAGACTTTGAAGAAGTACCTCAACGAAATGATCTTTTATTCATTTAGTCTGGTGGTGAATCTTCTTCTCACCAAGAAATATATAGAGGCAAGGATCCAGTGGGCCCTTGAGTACCTTGGTTGGATATATGTGCAGTGGCAGCAGATAGTCTGGTCGGATCAGTCCAGAGTAGAGCTCATGAGCTAGGACAGGGACACAAAAGTCATCAGACAACATACTACAGCCTTTAATCCCGAGAATATCCTGGAAACAGGGTAGTTTAGAGGTGGGAGAGTAATGTTATGTATTGTTTTAGTGGGGAAGGTGTTGAGAGATGGATCGTAGTGGAGAGTAAGATAAACTCAAACAAGTACATCAATGTCTTTGGAGAAGTCTACTGCCCTGAACTTAAGCATTACACACACTCTCTTAAACCCTGGAGTCAGTCACTGCCTACAGATGAACAATGCTAGACCCTATACACATAAGACAGCTCAATTAAAGAGTGATTGATGGCATAGCAATGACTCTTTACTGACACTCTCAAATCCACGATCTCAATCCAATTAAGCATCTATGGGCCCAACTCAAGATCATCAGAAAGAACAGGACGGTGTATACCACCAAATAATATTTAGATACTGCCCTGATGCTAGAATAAGGTAAAATATCGAAAGGAGTGACAGACATCCTCATTGCCAGCATAGGGCGGAGATGCCAGATTGTCATTGATGCCAAAGAATAATAATGGCTACTAAGTAACCTTGTGATAAAAACTACTGTTTTGTATTTTAAACACTCTTCCATGTATCTATTAAAACCTTCACGTCTTTAGCTGATGAATTCATAAAGTTATAACACTATTAAGATAATGTATATTTAAAAGGAAATATGAATTTGAAAAAAGCGATTACTTATTGAGGGTCACATTACTGCTGATAAATATCCATTTTTTGGAGAATGATCCTACGACAAAAAGTCTAAACTATTTTTTTTATCGTCTATAAAAATTGTTACATTCAGCAATAAAACTAATGCGTCTAATTTCAAGGGATGAATACATCCAGGAAAATAACAAATAGTTCTGTCTTAGTTTTCAATCGTCCAATTCTCTGTTTAAATCCTGTATTTATTTGAATACATTGCAGAAATAGACTATTTAACATTAGAAAATAGCAAAAATAACTCTATTTTTTATACAATTTGTATTATTATTGGTATATTTTCTCATATTCTTCTGTCTAAATAAAATCTGTATGATATACTAGCCTCCCATTATACTTAGAAAAATAACTTGCAATAAAGCCTATTTATTTTTACATTGACAAATAATGTTATCACCTAATAAGCATAGAATAACCCCTTTCTATGATGTTACTCATGGAAGATAATATTTCCTCATCTGTAACACACAAAAGAGAATATGCCCATACACAATTCACCAATGTAAAGAAACATTAGTTTCTAACCAATCCATAATAAGTATTTGAATGAGATTAATGTTTTTTTGTGATTAGATACCTATATGAATATCGGAGAAGATTGTTTTATTCTCTTATCCCCTTTGATAATAATAATAATAAAAAACATAAGGAAAAGGAGATGATCACCAAAAGACTCACTGTACTCAGTGATATTGTATTGTTTTTATCTTTTTGAAAAGAATATCACTAGCTCAAGCAAGTACACATTATCAATGAATATTCATAATTAACCACTTTATTATTTCATTGAAGAACACTCGGTTGTAAAGAGAATAGACATTCTTCACTTCTATCCCAACCTATCTAATCCGAGAAATCACCTAAAGATGTTCATACTACAGTCAGTATTGCCTATGCTACCTCTCTTTCTCTCTGTTCATTCATGCCTATACTATTCTCCTTACCTTCAATCCCATTGATAGTATGAAACACAAACAACATAACATTGGCTGACAGCTGCATACCAAATCCCCTGTACAATCCACGAATACCCCATGCACTGGTTTTAGTCGACACAGAAGAATGAGCCCTACTTGACTCCATTCTATATGATTTGTCATGCCGAGAAGAACTACTACTACTACCAGATTTCTTGCTGGTACGTTTGGTTTTTGTCCCTTCTTCTTTCATAATTTTATACACAGCATCCAGCATCCCTTTGTAAGGTACAGGTCTTACTGCCACCGCTGTCTCAAATGGACTGCTGTCTTTAGGAGACCATGGGACTTGACAATGTAATCTTTTTCGAATCACTTCCAAGGGCAGAGTGATGCAAAGTCCCAAAGTGCTCATGGTCAATTGGGCTGCACCATACAGAATGGGTGAGTCTGAGGCAGAGACATGGAAGACGCGATCAATGATCAAAGGTGTACTACAGACCAGCAGAGGAGTGATGGTGTGGTAAAGAACTGTAGGCACAAGATGAGTGGATCCATACAGCTTACTCAGACCTCCATTGTCCTCACTGTACAGGGCCATCAGGGCATGCCAGAGATGTTTGTATTTGGAGTGGTTGGAGGAAGAGGATTGAACGATGAGACGTGTACGAATGATTTCTAATGGACTGAGAAGTACTCCTACGACAAGATGACTGGCGACCATGGTAGTGATGTTGGGAGTGACACTGTCCAGATGCATAAGAGGGATGGTGTCGTCATAGAGGCCAAACATGTCGTTCAGGGCACCTTCCAATGCAGGCTGAAGACATGCTCTTGCCATTTCATACACCCATGTTATGCGCTGGCCTACCATACATCCCCTGGGTTGATATATGTACTGTGCAGATATGTATGGGTAGGTGGAAGTAGGAAAGATTACCTTTGAACAAAGACATCCATCCTTCTGTAGGTTGTTTTACTATGGTATTAAGGATTTCCAGGACGCCATTCATAGGGGCTAGTTGGTGAACAGGCCGGGTCTCTTCATCGTAGACACTTCTTGAGAGAGAGTCGTGGGTGCGTGGAGAAGACAGAGGGTCTTTGCGTTGTTGGTCAGGCCGTATACTGTAAAAGTCGTCGTTATCTTCTTCAGAGTCGGATCTGTCTGTAGGCTTCCCTACAGTCATTAGCAAAAGACAGTCGAGTAATGACCTTGTCTCCATGTAACTGACTTACTTCTATGGGCAGTGTCTTTTTGACATCACGAAACCCAATCACCTCCACATCCTCATGAGGAGAGTATTGCACCTGGAGGAGAGTAATGCCCACATCAAACGGACTGGTAAGAAACGTCAGGAGATATTTAGCAGCTGCAAATGTAGTAATGCGTGTCGTCATGTTCCGAGGAGCTTCTTCTGCTACAAAACCATGGGGAGTTAGGCCAAGATTTGTTTCATTATTGAGTGAGGTGTAGTTGTGTTGATGAAGGCCAGGTGTGTAGTAAGGCCTGTGAGGGTTGACACTTCTTTGCACCATGGAGAGAGTATTTATTATTCTCTGAGTAAAAGAGTCACGCTTGTAGAGCAGGCCATTTTGCTTAGTCTATGAAGAAGGAAAAGGGTCTGTGCTTTAGAGTAGTCCTATTGGCTTTCTATTTGCTAGTGCATAGGTAAGTTGAAAGATTGATGACTTTTCTACAGTGTTATTATTTTTTGTTATTTTCCACCTATAGTTTATTATATGTTACATGTTAGATAAGGCTGGCTGACTAGATTTTTACATTTAAATAAGGGTGATGGATAATAACAAGACTATTTCTAGTGCTGCTACGGGTGCTGCTACGGGTGCTGCTACGGGTGCTGCTACTGGTAATAATAATGTTACTCATTCTAATGGTGCTGCTAGTACTACTACTACTGCTACTACTGCTACTAATATCCTCCGTATCTTCTCTTGTTTTTACCTGTCACTCACAATAAAAAGATAGAAAAAGGGCGTATGGCGATCAAAGAGGGTGTGTGAAGACTATTTTTTTTCATTGTTTCTCTCTCTTTTCTCTCTCGCTTGTCGACAGGGCGTAGAGGGTGGAGTTGAAATGTAGAGACTAGTAGTGATAGTGATAGTGTGCTGTCACCGCATTTTTGATAATAAACAACAAAACTATGTAGGTAGTAAGGCTGATTTCTCTCCCTTTCTTATTTTTCCTTTTTCATTTTTCATTTTCCTTTTAGGTTGGTTTAATAGGGTGATCTTGCGCGTGGGTAGGGTTCATATCTGGGCGGTGGAGGACGACGGTCAAACCGGTCGTAGCGGTCGTAGCGGTCAAACCGATCATAGCGGTCGTAACGGTCGTAACGGTCGTAGCGGTCATAGCGAGGGGGGTCGTAGCGGTCCAAGTAAGGCCTATCATAGTAACGGTCCATACGAGGCTCTCCTCTCACTGGTCTTGCCTCATAACGAGCATCATAGCGAAAGTCGGCGCGTGGGTCAAAGTCTAGAACAGAAACAAGTCAGTGGGATCAGACAAGACACTGGCTGTCTCTAACACAGGCCACTTACTTCCACCTCTGCCTCCATCACGCTTAGGAGGGCCGTAATAGCGACCAGGTGTGGGTGTGCGGGGTCTGGCACGTCTTGCCTTAATATTTTCAAGTGAAGAAATGAGGGGCTATTCTTCCTGAACTCTTGTGGAAGAGAAATGCACTTCTCCTACAAGATTTACCTTTTCCACTGTGACGACACGACCATCCACTTCAGTACCACTGACGGATGTTTTGGCTCTGTCAGCATCTTCTGTAGTGTTCATGCGGATAAACCCAAATCCACGAGACTCACGGCTATGAGGATCATACATCACCTCTGCTTTTTGCACCTGTGAACACCACAGAAAAGGACCCATAAAGAAATACAGTGCATCAAGGTGTTGGTTATTGGTGTTATTGCTGCTAGTGTTGTTATTGCTGCTATTAGTGGTATTACCTTGCCGTATTTGTTGAACAGTTCTTCCAACTCAGCACTGGTGGTTCTGCCTGACAGACCTGTAATAAAGAGATTATCACCAGGATTGGTTTCAAAGCCATCATCTTGTCTAGTGTCCATAATAAGGGTTATATGTCAATAGAAAGAGAGAGTATTCATGACTACTTACACGTCCTTGGATCGTGAGCGACTTCTGTAGCGACTGTCACTGTGTTCACGTAAGGGAGAACGTGATCGTGAGCGGCTATGGGAGCCACGGCCACGTTCATCAGGAATACGTGCTTCTATTACAGTGTATATAGGTTGGTTTTCTTACCGTTTTTTTTCTTTTTTTATAGGCCAAACTGAAGGCCTACTAGAAGAAAACCAACTTACCACTGCATTCAATCTCACTCATAGTGGAGTAGTAAAGTAGATGGACTTTTGTATTTTCCGTTATTTTCCCTTTAGACATTATGGAATACGATTCCTAGAGATCTATTTCGTCATCATGTGGCTTGGCATTGCCCCCTCCTTCCTTCTCCCGACAAGGACTCCGACACTCCTCCCGACAGAGGAGAAGACTATTCTTTTGCCCACTCAAATGTACCTCCCTCTTTTTATTGTACTGCGTTTAGGATAGGACAGTGGGTAAAGAAGACTGTCTTTTTGTTACTGTCTTCTGGGTGCTATCACTGGGGTGTTTAGTATCCATTTCTATTATGCCTATCCTTAATAAAGATGAGGACTGGGAGAATAAAAAGGAAAACCATAAAGACATTTTTACAAGACAGTTTGTTTATTTTTACAGTAAAGATCCCAATGAATGGTGAATTGCCTGTGTACTCTTGATAATTGTGAGGTTTTATATTCTAGAATTGTTTTATAGGTATAGGCATAGGTATAGGCATAATCTCCTGTCTTTAATCACCACTGGAGTATATACTATACAATTACAATATAAAAACATACTATTGAATTTAGGAGTTATTAGATATTGTAATCTCTTTTGCATAAAGAAAATCCATCAAGACACATTCCATCACCTTTTAGACGGGTTACCAATACCATGGATTTCTGTCAGTTATTCAACTCAGACTCCAGCGATCACTAGGGAAGAGAAGAGAAGAAGGAATGAACCAATAGGCTTGCACTTTTTCTTAGTTCTAGTAGTATGTTGCTGACTATATAGCATTCTTAATTCAGAGAAATAGATAAAGTACAATAAGAAAGAGGAAATAAATAATCTTTTATTCTTATTTGATTATCAACAAGATATCCTATAATTCTATATTATCAACATGCTATAGATACACTAGAGGTGTTGATATACCCTCTGTATGTAACTGATATATCTTTAACTGAATCAACCATTCTGGCAGTTCATTTATCATCTTCAGTCAGACAGTAAGATACAAAAATAAGAAAGAAGAAAATCATCTACAAAGCAAGTTCAACACCAACCTTCTTCCACTCCTCTGCAAGTAGAACCTTCAAACATTCAATATTGGTAATAGATACCCTTCTTCAATCTGTCTTTCCAATGCATACCAGATGTGTTCAATTGAGTTCAAGTCAGGGATTTGTATGATAGTACTCAGAGTACCCTAATTTGATGTGTCTCTTTCCACTATTTAGTGTAGATCTCACTAGAACAGCCAACATCCTCTTCTTTAGCCCAACGAAGCCGTTTCTCTTTGTGTTTTTCAGTTAAGGCTGCCTTGTGGTCTACAGTAAAAAGATCCAAACTCTAACTGATTGCAGTAGCTGATAAGGGTGTTTCTACACACATCCACCTCAAACCTCAACATTTCCAATTTCATTTCAGTGGATTGTATGAGGCAAATGGATCCTTTCTAATAACACTTCCCAGGTGTCCAAAGTCTCTCTAATTCACTTTAATCTGGCCTTAGACAAGTAGCAGATGCCCATATTCTTATATATTCTGGTTCTATCTGATATGTCGGGTTGGTTTGATGGAAGATAAAAAAGTGTTTAGTATTATTATATTCTCAGTAATTAAACATAATTCAGTGTGGCTATAATAATTGTTTGTTTAGACCAGAGGAAACAAAATAGGAATAAATGTTCCCCACCCACCCCATTCATTCTTATTCTTTTGTATCATTCGTTTCTCATTATTTATTATTGATACATGACCAAACTCAACTCGATCAACTTAACAATAGCTCAAAAATGCTTTAACTTATACTTTGAAAAATCGCTCTTAGCTTTAATAAAAAGAAGATAAAGCATATTTATTCCTATTTTGTTTCTGGTGGCCCTCATACAATTCCAGAGAGAATTTACTCAATCTTGAATTGGAATACGAATTTTTAGACTACAAAAAGAGTTTGTTCTTTGGTGAATATTTATTTAAGCAACTCGATATTGATAGAGATGGATAAAATAGAATGAAGAGTAATGTAAGGACAGGGAGAGGAAAGGCCAAGTACAAAGATGAAGAAAGACATTTATGGACTATGGTATATTTTTATAGGTAGAATCGAATCTTTGGAGGAAGCGGATGAATTATCATTGCCTTGAGAATCAATGATAGTTTCAATCATTGACAGTTTCCTCTTTCTGACGATCAATGATTTTTTTAGCTGAATGCTTTGCTGTACAATCAAGGCTTTCCAGGAATACAGCATTGTTAGAAATTTCTTTAAAAAGTCCATTTCTACAAGTTCTGTTGGCATATGGAAATTGTCAAGCACTTGTGTAATATAGTAATCGTTGTGTCTTTTCAGCTGTACGATATAGCCACTTGGTCCTACTATATCAATGTAGATACAACTCAGGTCAGTAATTCCCATCAAACAATTGTTTCTGTTGAGGATTCCACAGTTTATGCGGTGGTTTTTGGACTGTTGGTATAGTTGTGCAGTGACTGTTGCATCTTTTCTTTTGACTTCAAGGCTTGCAAGATTAACTGCATTTTCTCCAACTCCTACTGAGACCAAAATGTCCACACGTCTCCCAAATGAACTGCCAGAAGATGCAGCACGTGTGTCTTTACAGATGGATTCTCCATCAGAGACCAGAATCTCAGTATCATCAAATAATATTTCCATTATCTCCATGTGTTTTCTAACCCAAAAGGCCTCTTGTGGGTTGTTTGATTTCTTGATCACAGTCATGGCTTTGATTCTACAATATTGGAACATTGAATTATTTTTTGAACTATTTAACAAAAATATGTACTTACGCTTTTTCAATAATACAAAGCAGTTGATACTTTTCAGTATCTTTGTCACTTTCTTTGTATTTTGAATGATCGATATAGGCTATACAGTTGTTTGTGTTTCTGTCATTTTCAAAAGGTAAAAGGCCGTTGACAATAGTATCAATGTAGCTTATAGTCTCCACAGAGCAAGCCAGTTTGGCTTTTCCAGATTCACAGGCAGATTTGGCCTCTTGAAAAAGATTTTGGGGCAGCAAGTTCTTAAACAAGGCACTGATCCTTGGATTAGTGAAGCTTATGATTGATGAAAGGCATAGTTTACACAATTCAAGCTCATTATTGGTGTTATTATCTTTTGATAAAATCTCATTGACAATATGAAGCAATGTTGTAGTCATACTACCTTCGACTTCATATGACACTCGTTGTTGCTGCTGTGTGTGTTTTTTCCTGTTAATTCTACGATTCAGCTTGTCTCGTAAATAGATATAGTCTTCTGATTTGTCATTATGATCTTCAGAAGGCTGCTTGGCAATGGTAGTATCTGAGGGTGGTTTTAACATCTCTGCTGCGGTCTCAGCAAACTCTCGAATAGCCTTTGTAGCACCCATCATGATTTTATGACTTGCTTCTTTCTAATAATAATAAAAAGTAAATAAACTTATTATTAGCAAATAGCAGTGAGTCCAATAGAAGGCTTCAATAAGTCTGATTTACTAGCTTTAAAACATCATGCAACTATCAAGTAAAAATAAATAGAAAGAGATGAAGTTATATCTGTAACTTCATAGAGATGGTTTGAATTAAATAATCAAATCAGACTTATTGAGACTCTACAATAGAACTATAGATATATTTGTACCTGAGAGTATAACAAGTTATGTATTCTTGTAAAGTGAATATTGGATGTATCTGATCTGCATGATAACATATACAGTTATTTTTCTCAGTAAATCACTGTAGGGTTGATTATTCTCTACCTTCTTTCATATACTATGTCTGGTCTCAACCTTTCTACCAGTTTGTGGTATTCATCCTCCCACTTATGTTGTAAACTAGTTGCTGAAGAGAAGAGCATATCTTTTGAAACTAGCTGTATTTTATCTTCAAACTCTTTACTGAATTTGATAAAAGCAGGATAGCGCTTTTCATTGATGTAATCGGTAATTAGCTTGTCCATGACTGATAAATTTATGTGGGATAATCAAAAGAAAATAAGAAAGAAAAGAAACTTTGAACATCATCGCTTATATTCACACCTAAAGATAATTAGAATATACCTTTTTTCATAAATTACTAGTGTTAAATTCAAAAGAAGAATATCAGACTCAGAGACAAAGATGCTTTTATCAAAACAAATTTAACAAGTCTATTTATACCCAATAGACAGGTGGCTGTGTACTAAGAATAGTCTGTTACTGCTTTTCGGGTACCTTTGAACAATGGCCTGTTCAGTTGACTTTATGCGGTGTCTTAACTATGGATTACGTTGTAGAAAGATGCCCTAATCATCAGTCTGTGATTGTTACTGTTGTAAGTTCAGCGACAGCAATTGATAATAAATAAATAAATAAATTATAATAAAAAGTATATACTATCTGTTCTATCTTCTCTCTCTCTCTCTAAAAGTGTCAATAAAGAATTAAACGGAATATCAAGTTACAACATTACAAATTCTATTTATCTATTTTAGTATTGATTATTGACTTTGCAATTAAACGCTCTAAAGTTAGATATAAAAGGAAGAAATGAAACTGATACTGCAACCAAATCACTGCATTTATTGTTTAACATAATGTGTTATCCATAAGCCTGTCGTGATGTCACTTTCCTTTTATGGATAGTGGCATCTCTACACACCCAAAGGTTTTCTGGCCTTTAAGCAGTGATATCTCCTTCTTTTTACGTAAAAGAAAAACGCACCTTATATGGAATAATAATTAAAATCAAAAGGTTTGCAGATACCCAAATAATTTTCTTTTGTAGTCTACCTCAATATTAAATTGTATTATCAATAGAATATATTGTTTATGGATAAAATTGTTTATTGTAATAGTATAGCTAATAATATACTATTACTATAGCTACTGCCCAAGTGCATTCCCTCATAGCAATAGAATCCACAACCTAAAAACCCAATTCTTTGTTCTTGGAAGATAGATAACTATGCTCAGTAGTACACCCTAGAGACCTTAGATAGTACAGAAGACCACCTGAGACTGACTTGAATGGAGTCTTTACTTGCCTAATAATAATACAATGAATGTGTTGTGGAATACAATGAGCACAAGCTGAGATGAAGACGCTGCTTATCTTTTTACTTTCAGAACAGTCCTTGGTAGTGTCTACAACTTTCTATTGTTTTTCTTTGTTAATAATGGCACATTACCTTGCTTATTTATGCTTATCTTGATGAGTACTTGGGCGTTAAGTTGTATGTGCAGTGTGAAAAATAACAAGATAATAACAAGAACAAAGAATAAAAAATATTCTTATTCTGGTGAGGTAACAGTCCCATGCAAAAAATGAGTAGACGGCAAATCAATTTTCTATTTTTATTTTACAGTTTATTCAAACAATGAAAATCAGCCAACTCTTAGCCAAGAACATGAAGATAGTCCTATCAAAAGAAGAGAGAATAATATGTTTACTAGAGGTAAAATCACAGGACAATGGAAAAGACATGTTACTTATCAAGAGATTGCTGAAAATGTCGACATCCCAAAGAGTACAATAGACAAGAGTGTCTTATTGTATAAAAACAAAGGCACATTTCAACTCAAAATACATACAGGAAGACCTGAAAAAGTGTCATCTACTTCAAAACTGGCTATCGTCTTGTCTATTCGCAGAAACCCTATACAAACAATTGCATATGATTTGAGAAATATGAATGATGTAAAAACAAGGTTGTTTGGTCTGACGAATCCTGTTTTACAGTTGTGTACAATAATAAAGGGACTAGAGTGATTAAAAATAAAGACTATTACAAAGTACTGAGCAATATCTTTATAATAAAAATGTAGACAATCAATTAAAGATAACTATTCCAAATATTGTATTATTCCATGAACCATTTATTATGAACATCTTTGACTGATAGATGTACCTGTGATTATTCAGACAAGTAGAAAATAACGAGACTGAACAAAGATGCTTTTTATTAAGTGAAGAGTGGTTCATTATTTATACTTTTTGTGGGTGCTTATCCTTCAGTGGCATTCTACCTTTTGGTAGTTAATGATTAGTCCATGGCATAGCTTATTGATAGATGCAACCATATGGTTGGTGTAGATGATTTATCCTATGGTAGTTTACATAGGTGTAGCTTTATGGTTGGTGTAGGTGTTCTACCTAATGGTAGACTACATGTTGGAGCCTTATGGTTGGTTCATTGAATAAGCACACCATTATAGAGCCATCTATTATGTCTTCACTTTTGATTGCCTTTGATAGGTCTTATTTAATCCACTAAGGATTTATAGATGGAGGCAGCTCTTATTAAGTGTCTGATAGTAAATTGAGCTTAGAAGGTTGATTTGTAGTTACGACCGATCAGTGAGATGATACAGAGATGTACTATGGTACTTGTGTGCACTCAAGCTTTCATAGAGTATTCTGAATGTCACAGCATACTACTCATGTTGACCAATTCATGAAGAATCTTTGGATTGAAGTCGGAACACGACAGTACCTTTATTTTTCAAAATAAAGATAATAAGAATTTCTGTCCACTCACTTATTGTATGGGACTGTATATGTGCATAGAAAACCCATGGGATTCACAGTTTCCATTGATAGATATACAATATTCATGCTTTAGCACAACTTAGTTTTCAAATCACAGATTGAATGAATGGCATATGAAAAACTGTTATAAAACAGAAATAACATAAAAAGAAAAGGTCAACTCGTCTTTCTTTTCTTTTCTTCATGGAATCTGCTCTAAAGAGTGTGGCAGTGAAGAACTCAATCACTAGTATCGGATGGAAACCGGGTTATCTCTGTCAGGATATACATCTTGAACAGTCAATTATGAAAAGTTTACAAGGTACCTCGAGGAGAGAGTTAGAATCACCCCAGTATTGTATAACTATTATTCAAATGAAGGTACTCCTGCTGTGGAAAAATGGTATACCAATGGTTTACTCCCATTTCGTAAAATGAAGCCTTTGATTTTTATTAATCAACAACAATCAGACAAATATCTAGCTAGTAGTGACCAATTCACCAAAACATCAAAAAAAAAAAGAATCCAGTGTAGTTATCGCTACACTACATCCAAATACACGTAAGTCTTTTTTGAACCATACTACATTTCTACACTCTATTTTATCTCCCAAAGATGCACCAATATTTTATGAAGATAGTGTAGCTATTGCTAGGATAGGCAGACAGAATTTGAAATAGTTCATTTAGACAGCAAAAATACCTTTTTAAAACACATTAGCCAATTATAGAAATTGTGTTATTTTATTGTCTGTGTATTTACTTTTATATCTCAAAAATCTTTAGGTGTAGAGTGACGACATAAGAGTATAACACAACAAAAAATGTGCTAGTGACATACATATAACCTGTCTGATTCATGTCCTTAGTGAAAGTATAGTCTGAAGTAGGGGATCTGTAACAAGACGTCTATTCTAAGACTATATGAGTAGCGTAACTGCCTTGATTGTTATTGGTCCTTGACTACAACACAGGCATGTATCTGTTGGTGTCTGTTTTATCAGTCGAATACTCATCTCATTCTGTTGTGTAGATGATTCACAGACAGTTTATATGGCTTTCAGGGCAGTGTAGGAGTCTCTTACTTTATCTCCGGAGGGTAAGAGTAGCATACGGCTGTTTGCGTCCTTAGTGAAAGTATAGTCTGAAGTAGGGGATCTGTAACAAGACGTCTATTCTAAGACTATATGAGTAGCGTAACTGCCTTGATTGTTATTGGTCCTTGACTACAACACAGGCATGTATCTGTTGGTGTCTGTTTTATCAGTCGAATACTCATCTCATTCTGTTGTGTAGATGATTCACAGACAGTTTATATGGCTTTCAGGGCAGTGTAGGAGTCTCTTACTTTATCTCCGGAGGGTAAGAGTAGCATACGGCTGTTTGCGTCCTTAGTGAAAGTATAGTCTGAAGTAGGGGATCTGTAACAAGACGTCTATTCTAAGACTATATGAGTAGCGTAACTGCCTTGATTGTTATTGGTCCTTGACTACAACACAGGCATGTATCTGTTGGTGTCTGTTTTATCAGTCGAATACTCATCTCATTCTGTTGTGTAGATGATTCACAGACAGTTTATATGGCTTTCAGGGCAGTGTAGGAGTCTCTTACTTTATCTCCGGAGGGTAAGAGTAGCATACGGCTGTTTGCGTCCTTAGTGAAAGTATAGTCTGAAGTAGGGGATCTGTAACAAGACGTCTATTCTAAGACTATATGAGTAGCGTAACTGCCTTGATTGTTATTGGTCCTTGACTACAACACAGGCATGTATCTGTTGGTGTCTGTTTTATCAGTCGAATACTCATCTCATTCTGTTGTGTAGATGATTCACAGACAGTTTATATGGCTTTCAGGGCAGTGTAGGAGTCTCTTACTTTATCTCCGGAGGGTAAGAGTAGCATACGGCTGTTTGCGTCCTTAGTGAAAGTATAGTCTGAAGTAGGGGATCTGTAACAAGACGTCTATTCTAAGACTATATGAGTAGCGTAACTGCCTTGATTGTTATTGGTCCTTGACTACAACACAGGCATGTATCTGTTGGTGTCTGTTTTATCAGTCGAATACTCATCTCATTCTGTTGTGTAGATGATTCACAGACAGTTTATATGGCTTTCAGGGCAGTGTAGGAGTCTCTTACTTTATCTCCGGAGTGTCTATTTGTATCTATTTCTCTTTTTACTTGCCTAATTCATATCCTATTGAGCAATTCTAGGTAGTTGTTAATAATAAAATTAAGCATAGTTAATTTAATGATAAGAAATATCTTCATACAAGACTAGCTGAGGCTTACAACTGTATACTTGAAGATACTTTAAAACTTGTATTTAGTATTTTGATAATATTTATTTATTATTTATTTTTCAAAGTGTCTAAATCAATAGCTTATTTAATAAGTGATAATAGAATAGTTTACGCCAATAACTTATGAAATTATGCTATTTTGGTTTTCACAAATTTGCTAATTCTATTTCTTGAATACAAAATTTGATGTTTTATAATCCACCATCTTGAACTGTTAGCAATTTAAAGTAGTGGGGCAAAAGTATTTTAATTTTTAAAAATGTAGATTTCTTATTATATATCTATAGCTTGTCTTAATAGTGCTATCACTTCATGAATTCACTATATATAAGCATAGAATTCTGAATATATAAAGTGAAAAGTACAGTCTGGTATTTCTGCCTCATGCTAGCAATGAGGTTATCTACTGCCTTTGATATTTTACCCCATTCCAGGGCCTGGTGCAGGATGGCTGGATGTATCTCAATGTTAGTCTATTTTTGTTATGGCATTTATTTATCTTATACTGTTTTATAAGTACATGAGCAGTAATAGGCATTATTAGACTTAATTCGCATTTATAAATTTGATTAAATATTATTTTGGTTGGTTTTATTTATACTTTTCTTCATGGAATTTATTACAGTGTTAATATTAAGATTGATTAGCTGTAATGCTGCAGACTAAATGATTGTATTTCTATTCTACTTTACATAGTGAGAGTGAGAGACTTCCTCTCTTTTATTTAAAAGCATCATCACTATTAGTCTCTAAATTATCCATGTCTGCTAACTCTGCTACTGCGTTCCAATCTATACTATCATCAAAAAAGTCATCATCTTCATTGTCATTATCTGCTACTGCTGTCACTACTGCAAATGGCTCATCTATCTTCATCTCAGTTCCAATAGGTTCTGTTTCTTTTTTTTTCAATTGTTGGAGGGTATTTTGTCTTTGGTTCTCAGACATCTTGCTTATCTCCTTGAAACTGGCTATAGATTCTAAGTGTACTGCTCTCTCAGTCCAACTCTCACATAGTTGAGGTTTAGAAATGTTTTCTTGTGGTGAATCTGAAAAAGCTAATGTTACATGGTCGTGAAGTTCAAAGGGATTCTCAAATGATTGTGCTGAATCTTCTTTCTCAAGGAAATTCACCATTTTGTCTTTGTCTTTGCTAATGATGAGTTCCTTTGCTGTCATAGGTAAGATAGCCTCTCTTCCCTTGCCTTTGTGATCGGTAGGTCTTGTTATTCTCACAGGCAACCCTATTTTTTCTGGCTTGTCTTTATTGTCATTAGATTGTCTTGTTCTCACTGGCTGAGTGGATCCTTCTGTTCTGTCTGCATATTGGTTAGGTCTTGTTTCCCTCACTGTTTGGGTAGAATCATTTGCTTGAGTGAGTTGATGGTTGGTGTCATCAGATAGTCTAATAAGTGCTTCCCAGTCTATATCACTATCGGGCAGCATATCATCTGTCATTGATAGATTAGATAGTGTTGAATGAGTGCATGAGAAAAAAATCAATAATAACCTTCATCACTGTCTGTATAATAAATAGGCTCTGGTGTGAAAGATGTCGTTGAGTTAAATTCATCATGGAGAGTACCAGGAAGGATAGATGGGATGGGGATGTAAGTAGCACGACGCACTACACTTCAAGTTAGTCTATAAAAGCATCACAGTGGATGCCTACTCTCTTTTCTTTCAGTAGCTGGCTTAGGAAGAGAGGGCTTCACCATTTGATAGAATCCAGAAGGCTTGGAGGGGAGGACAGACATGATTCCTCGTATGGCGAGTTGGGCCATGTACTCCGGACCAGTAGAATCCTAGTTGAAATATAAACACTAATAGAAAGAGAAGTGTTTTGCTTACATCCCAGCCAAAGCAGGAGCCCATAGCATCTGCCATGGAGAGAGCACCAAGAAGTGCGTGCATTTTATGGGAAGAGTCGGCAAAGTGTAGAGCGTTTGTATGTAGAAATTCGAGATACCTTTCGGCACTTATTGGTAAGTTTTGGATGATATTCTAAATCATAGAATATTAGTGTTTTGCCTGTTCTTTTCAAACAAAAAACCACCGATCTAATGAATACATACACTAGGAGACGAGATGAGTTGTCCTTGTTCATCTCCTATAATAAGAGCAATAAAAACACCATGTTTAGTCCCATTAAAGCTGTTAATTGACATTGATGCCTACTTACGTTTTCTATACAACACCTTTCCAAGAGAGTGAAAGATATCTCTTGAATCAGTACTGCCAATAAATCTAAGTGTTCATGGGTAAGCATGATGAACACCGAAACACAATACACATTTACACTCTGCCTATTTCTGCAGAAAGATCTTGGTTAGTCCTCTCTTCTGAGATGTCCAAGGATAGCATCAAGAACTGGAGCTCATTGATGGCATGTCGGATGTCGCCTTGACACTCTCCAGCAATGTGCTCTAGCTCTTGTTGACTGGGTCTGTACACTTTCTTAGTCAAGTGTCTGTCTGAAGAGAAGCCTCCACGACCATATCTTCCCTCATGAGCCTCATTTTCTCCAATGAGGCCCATGATCGCCATCACCCGTGTCTTCACTACACCATTCATCCTAATGAGATGTAAAATACAAATAAATAAATAAAAAGTGGCTCATCATGAATAGCCAATGGATGCTCCCAACTTACTTCACCTGGAGACACTGTGCACTCTCCAAGATGTCTGTGGGCACAATGTCGCTCAGTAGAGTGAGCTCTTCGTCATAAGAGGCTATCCTTGCCAACCCATGCTCCATCCACGCTGGACTAAACACTATGACGAGAAGTATGGGTTTCTCATGCTTAGTGCTGGCTCTAATGATGTTGTGGAATTTGGCCTTTACCGAGGCAGTGGTGAGATCGGGGATGTCATCGATCAACAGAACTTTGTGGGGTAGGTTGTTTGTGGGGTGTGAAAAGGCTCCAGTATCCATCCTAAGAGCCTGTCTCATGAATGTTTGGAATTGGCTTATTATTGCCTCGGGATATTCTTCTAATCTCCCGTGATAGTAGGCGTGTTTGGTGGGGGTTTTCCATTCCAACAGGTTGAAGTGCATAGTTTTAGAAAGAACACGGATGGTGGTGCTTTTACCGATCCCTGAGGGACCAGTGAGGATAAGAAGCTGTCATATGGGTTTATATTCACAGTTATAAGGATGTATATAATATACCTTTATTCTATTCTTGGGATTGCCTATAGTAGAGTTCAAAATGGAGCTTTTGATTTCTTCAATTTTCTTGGAAGCCACAGCAAGATGTTCCTAAAATACAAGTTAGCTTTTCCATGCTCTTTATAGATGCACGGCCCTTACTTCTGTGTTGGGGGCATACTTCTCACACCAAAGAAGGTGTTCTCCTAATAGATTGCCCTCAATACACCAGAAAAATTCTGTAATAATGAAGTTATAACAAACCTCTAAAGGTAGTGTCTGGGATACTGACTCGTTCTTTTCTCTCTCCTTTATTTTGTCTCTTTGTTGGTTTATAGGTGGAAGCAGGCTGGTTTCTTCTTTTAGCGTCGCTTCTGGGTTGGGTTGGCTCTGATGGGCCTGCAAAGGACTTTTTTTTTCAACTACCATTAGTCTAATGACTCATTTGACATGGCTCTCTTCACTTACTTCGGCAGTAAAGACATTGCGTGGGCTGCTCATTAGATGAAGGTGAAATAGAGTGAAGAAAAGGAAATAGTATAAAAGTTTAAACTTGCTTTGTATACTTTCGATGTTTAGTCACAAGTAAGAGTGGGTCTTTCTTTACTTTTATTAACTCGACTTGATAAATATCAATGTAGCCAATGGTTGTGCTAATATTCTCCACTCTTGCTGGCAAGTCAAGACACTATCTAGCAATTATGATTTCTATGCTATATTTTGAACCAACAGAAAACAGTGGTGGGTTTTATACTCTTCATGGGCTTTATTTTTTCGCTTTTCATTTATTTGTTTACTTCATTCGCAGTGGTTGAGTACCTGAAAAGACTCCGGACACAGTAAAGTGACTTGTCAAGAAAGAGGAATCCGATCATTACAACATTTTGACTCCTATTTTATATTGAGGTACTATACCTTAATGCGACTGTGAATTATTCGGTAGTTTGATAGTATATCTATCATAATGGATGAAAAATACTATCTTGTCTTTGTTTTGATTGAATATACAAAGCATATTTATAATAAGTCATAAACAGGTAGTCACAGTAAAGCAAGGTAAACAAATGATAGAAACCTTCCTGGGATTTAAAATGCAATAGCTGTTCATAGATCATTTAAAGAAGTATCATTGGAAAACAGTGTCTTATTATTCAACCCTGTATAAAAATATATTTCTATTAACTTATTATTAATTAATAGTAATCTTAGACAATTTGCTTCTTCTTGAAAAACCATTTTAAAAGTTCAGAGTCAAGACTCCTGACACATAAGCACTATTAGCCTGTAGGATGTATGATATTACACACCTAAAGATCTTTGGGATACAAAAAAAAATAATCAAAATATAGTTGTTTAAAAATGACAAATCGATTTGAAAAAGTACGAAGATCAATTGAGATGTGTTAATGTCAGTTTTTAAATAATAATAATAATAATTCACTTGTAAATATCTGAATCCCATAGGAAACCACCTTTGATGGGGCGACATAGTATAATATGAATATAAATATCTATTATTCTCGACAGAAAAGAACTGATCGGTGGGCAGCCCTTTAATCCCTCTTATACAATTCTATAGATATTCTTTGATGCATTCACATCTCTGTTCCAAACAATTCCACAACTTTGGCAAGCGTGGATACTGTTGAGATTCATGAATACCTCGGTGGGGCTATGTGTGCTACAAGTGTGGTAGATCATGAGAACAAAAATAAAACAGAGGAACTGTTAGAAGAGCTTTTCATATTGGGTGAGAGGTCAATCATGTTCACCTTCGATGTTCGAAACTCATCAACATCGACCAGAAGACCTCCACCCTTTTGTCTCTTTTTCAATGATTGATATAATTTTTTTGTCAAACCAATACAATGACCTTTAAATTTGACAGCATCCTTTCCTTTCATTCCTGTACTATAGGCAACAATTGGCAGCTTGATAGGATCATAGTCCAATCTTTTTGGGCACCAATACTTCTTTTCGCTAATAAAATAGTAGTGAAAATAAAGTTCAAAGTATTTTTTTTTGGGTGTAATTTGCTATTCGCGCATTGGGCATTTTAGCCACCCTATGAGATTGTTTGAAAAATTAAGATAAACATAGAAACACTTCAAATACGAAAGTGAAAATAAATAAATATAAAGAGGAAGGAAACAGAAGGACAGAGAAATACAAAACTTCAAATGAGGAGGAAATGATGAGAAATGAGTGGGGATGAAAGTAAATGATAATTAAGAATAGACATCCAAAAAGGCCATAAAGTCAGCAAGGAAAACAGAACACCAAAAAGATAACTGTCATCCTGTGGTGATTCGAAATCCAACAAGGAATGAGACATTTATAAAGTGACCCTCAATAAGTAATCGCTTTTTTCAAATTCATATTTCCTTTTAAATATACATTATCTTAATAGTGTTATAACTTTATGAATTCATCAGCTAAAGACGTGAAGGTTTTAATAGATACATGGAAGAGTGTTTAAAATACAAAACAGTAGTTTTTATCACAAGGTTACTTAGTAGCCATTATTATTCTTTGGCATCAATGACAATCTGGCATCTCCGCCCTATGCTGGCAATGAGGATGTCTGTCACTCCTTTCGATATTTTACCTTATTCTAGCATCAGGGCAGTATCTAAATATTATTTGGTGGTATACACCGTCCTGTTCTTTCTGATGATCTTGAGTTGGGCCCATAGATGCTTAATTGGATTGAGATCGTGGATTTGAGAGTGTCAGTAAAGAGTCATTGCTATGCCATCAATCACTCTTTAATTGAGCTGTCTTATGTGTATAGGGTCTAGCATTGTTCATCTGTAGGCAGTGACTGACTCCAGGGTTTAAGAGAGTGTGTGTAATGCTTAAGTTCAGGGCAGTAGACTTCTCCAAAGACATTGATGTACTTGTTTGAGTTTATCTTACTCTCCACTACGATCCATCTCTCAACACCTTCCCCACTAAAACAATACATAACATTACTCTCCCACCTCTAAACTACCCTGTTTCCAGGATATTCTCGGGATTAAAGGCTGTAGTATGTTGTCTGATGACTTTTGTGTCCCTGTCCTAGCTCATGAGCTCTACTCTGGACTGATCCGACCAGACTATCTGCTGCCACTGCACATATATCCAACCAAGGTACTCAAGGGCCCACTGGATCCTTGCCTCTATATATTTCTTGGTGAGAAGAAGATTCACCACCAGACTAAATGAATAAAAGATCATTTCGTTGAGGTACTTCTTCAAAGTCTTGTCTGTGACCTTGATGGCCATGCTTGCCCTGACGGCTACTTTGGTCTGGTGGGAATTGCTCAATACTCTTCTTCTCAACCACTGGAGGGCCTTGTTGTCCAGTTTTCTCTTTCTACCACTTTTGGCTAAAGGAACTACTGAGCCTGTCTCTTTGAAATACTCCACAGTATAGCCCACAGTGGAAGTAGGCACGTTGAACATACGGGATGCCTCGACCTGAGTATATTTCATGTTCAGCACCTGGTGAATGATAGCTGAACAAGTTTCAAAGCAGGTGTCCTTTCTATACATCTTAGGGGGTTCCAGTTAAGATATTCTCAGTGTTGTATGAGTGAGACATTATAAGAAAAGAAGTGTTATGAAAAAATAAAAATAGTGTATGTTATTTTTAGTATAAGAATAGCCTGGAATTTTAGAGAATTCGATTACATTCTACGGCTCACTTTGCTTATGACAGATGATTGATATGTTAGATTATTCTTATTTAATCACTAGACTTTATATTTATTCTATTCTTTAAAGAGCAAATAAACAGTCTTTGATAGCATTGAATAGTATCAGTTACTATTTATCATCCATTGGTGTAGTAGTGTCATTAGTGGCTTCTTGGTTTCAAAGATATTTAGCTAGCTGACATACGACCAACTCTGCTTTTTTTATTCAACTTGTTTGTTATTCTTTTATACTTCTACTCTACTCTAATGATTAATAAAAGTAGAATAACTTGGAATAAATCACCACTAAAAGGCACACAAACTAATACAATCTGTTGTACTCTTATACTATCTCCAATATATCCATCCACTGTATTCAAATACAGTACAGCTTATCCTAGATGCTTCATCCCAGACCATTAATTGTGTATCTGTTTTTATGAATTGATAACTGTTGGTCTCCTATTTTTAGCATAAAAGACATGAGGTAACAGCATCCTGTACACTGCTTAGTATATCTCTTCTCAGTGTGTCTTGGTTATGCCATATGAAATCCAGCCGACCTTGCTCACTGTTAGTATATACACTATACTGATAAAAGAGCTTTCCAAATAAATGCAAGTTGAAGCAGTAGTGTTTCGTTGTGCTTATCTTGACATTTTGGTCATTGACTGAACACATTTATATTCCAACCTAACTGTCCTGTAGGAAGAAAGAAGTGCGTAGCTCATAGGACTGTATGACTGATTCATCTCACTCATTCTCTGCAGTAAGCTGCCGTTTCTTGGTCATATCACAATACCTCTACGTTCTGTTTGGTATCTATTATCATTTGGACAGTTAAGATGATCTTTGTGCAAATGACCCTATCCACAACAGTCTGTGCATCGAAGCATCAGATTTGATGTGTCTCTTTTCACCATCTGGCATAGGCCCTAGTATGACAGATAGCACCTTTTTTTTGTAACAAAAGAATATTTGTCCTCCTTTCTGATACAAGTCAAAGTACCAAGGATGAAACTCACCAGCCATAGTTTCGATGTATCCATCTTGGTTTACAGCACCATCATCAAAGACTAATAGGTCAAATCCACCCACTCAAAAACAGCCACAAAGCATGACACTACTGCTGCCAAAATTTGTTGTCAAAACACTATGTTTAGGATCATAACGCTCTCTAACTTTATACACAGACCCAGACACAGGCACCTCCATTGTTCACTTTCATAGTGTACCTTGACTCATCAGATCAGATGACACTTCTCTACTCATCACTCATCCCTCGTCCAACAGACATCCTCCTTGGCCCAACGAAGTCGTTTTTCTTTGTGTTTTGGAGCCAAGACTGGCTTGTGGTCTACAGTAAAAAGATCCAAACTCTAACTGCTTGTAGTAGCTGATAAGAGTGTTTCTACACACATCCACTTCGAACCTCAACATTTCCAATTTTATTTCAGTGGATTGTATAATTTAAAAAAAAAAAAAAAGAAAAAAAAAGAATGAATGTTGACATGAAAGAAAAAAATTGATCTTCCTACAGTACGGAATCTGAATACAGATCAAATACATTCGGAGATGTTAATATTTAAGTGATGATATTCGGTGTTAATAATGCATTTAAACACAGAGAATATGTTTTTTTATTACTTGATAAAGAACTTTTCTGTGTTTTAAAATAATTTTCATGGCTTCTCTCTTCGACTAGCTTTACGGAATTTGAATACAATCGGAGATGTTATTATTTAACTAACAGTATTCGGTGTTGATAATATATTTAAACATCGAGAAATCATTTTATTTTTGAGCAAGAAAGAACATTTTTTGTGTTTAAAACTGATTTTCAATCTGGGTTGAATGTTTTATCTCTTCATTTTACCAACGGGACTTGAATATAGATATATAATACCTACGGAGACACAATAATTCAATTCACATTATTCGGTGTTAATTATCTATTTGAACACAGAAAAAAATATTTGTATATCACTGCAAAAATGATGAACAATTTCTGTGTTTACAACGGGATTTCAATCGGTGTTTTATCAGTTATCACCATTTTGCATTGGAATTTGGGTACATCTCCATTTAATTCGGAGACATTATTATTCATTTCACACTATACGGCTTCTGTAGATTATTAAAACACAAACAATGATTGCTTGTATATCACTGCAAAAATGATGAACAATTTCTGGAATTCAAATGGGATTTGAATTTAGTTTATATGATTTATCTCTTCTCACACCATGGAATTGCTATACATTCGGAGATATTAATATTGAAGCCACACTATTCGATGTTAATACTATATTAAAATACAGTAAAACGCTATTTCATTACTTCATATAGAAATATCTTTTCTGAAGTTTAAATGAAACTTCAATCTAGTTTCTTTGATTTACATCTCCGGATTAAATTCATGTCCCGGACAATTTTTCATTCAATTCTTTGTCTTTGTCTTTGATTTTTTTATGTTTTTTTTGTTTATGCTTCTATTATTGCCTGTTGTTTCTGTTACGTCATGCCAACTCCACCCACTGTAAAAGCGGATATTAATAAAGAATACTTACACCTTAGAGGAGAAAACAGACACTGATGAGCAAACAGCTACTGAACAAGAAACCAGTGTCGAGTAAGCAGTTATTAATATGCAAGCAACTGCTACTGAGAGAATGAACACTACTGTGCCCATTGGCAGTTAATTTTTGTTGACATTTCTTTCTCTCCCTTGACTATTATTTCTTTTTCTTTTGCACCCGTTTCTCTCATTTTCAGAGAAAGAGACACTGTTGGCTAAATGTATTTATAGTTTATTTTCTGGTTCTACATGGACACTCTTCTTTCGCCAGACTCCCCATGGCAACACTGCTCAGTGTGACATATGTCTGTTGCTAAAGATCTAATTTCATTAAATTCTTACAAAGAAAAAGAAGAAGAAACACTAGTGGTGAATCACTTGGCCCATAAAAGTCCTACAAGCCTTGTAAAAGAAAAGAAAAAGAATAATGTGTTGATAAAGTCATACGCAACACCATTCTGTATGAGCACAATGTCAATGGCCTCAGCCAAATAGAAATTGCCACTGTAGCTGGTAAAGTGATCCTCAATAAGCAACCACTTTCTTCTTTCTTTCAGATGCAGATTTCCTTTCTTAGACTTATACTTTATCTTAATAGTGTTATAACTTTATGAATTTGTAATAGAGCCGAGGCTATAGTGTGGATTGTCGACATCTTACATGCATTGACGGTGTTGGACGTGCATGAGATGTAAGTAGTTATAGTTAACAACACAAGGAGACAGTGTATAAAAACCACACAATCAAAACATCAATAAAACAATCAACCTTAATTTTGTTTGTTAATGTTAAGTATCGTTGGGACTTTTGAGACAAGCAAGGATTGCTTAAAAGAACAGTTGCCTAGTTACCCGTTGTGATCAAATTGTGTGCTGTGTTCCTGCTCCCATACCCCTTGAATTTCCTTAAACTGGCCTTTATGCCAAAACGCTATTTCGTCGTTCCTACTAGAGACCGAATATCAATACACTGTTCTCTTTAGTAGTTCTTTTGATAACCGCAGTGCTCTTTATTACAGATTCATTAGATAAAAACATAAGACTCTCAATGAATAAAGATGGTAGTGTTGATAATAGATAGCAGTGGTTTTTATTGTAAGGTTGCTTAGTAACCACTGTTATTCTTTGGCATTAACAACAGTCTGACATCTCCGCCCTATGCTGGCAATGAGGATATCTGTCACTTCTTTTAGATATTTTGCCCCATTCCAGCATCAGGGCAGTCCCTAACTATTGTTTGGTAGAATGTAGCTTTCTGTCCTTCTAATTGTACTTTTTAAGTGAGTCCACATATGCTCCACTGGATTGAGATCAATATTGAAACAGCCAGTAAAAAGCAACTACTATACCATTTACTGCTCTTTGATTGAGTTGCCTTATGTGTATAGGGTCTAGCATTGTTCATCTGTAGGCAGTAACTGACTCCAGGGTTTAGAAGAGAGAGAGATTTGAGTTTATGGAATTAGACATCTCCCAAGACATCAATGCACTTGTTGGAGTATTCTATCCTTCACTACAATCCATCTCTCAACACTCTCCCTACGGAACTGAATGAATAGAAGCCTATTTCATCAAGGTACCTCTTCAGAGTCTTATCTGTCACCTTGATGGCTACTTTGGTCTGATGTGGGTTGCTCATTACTGTTCCTTTCAACCACCGGAGGGTCCTGGAGTCTAACTTTCTCTTACAGACACTCTTGGGAGAGGGTACCATCAAGACTATTTGAAATGCTTAATGGTGCTCCTTACAGTGGAAGTAGGCGCATTGAACCTATGAGATGCCTTGGCCTGGGTAGAGTTCAGGTTCAGCACCTGGTGGTGGATGACTAAACATATTTCAATGCTATGTCTTTTCTATACATCTTGGGGGTTTCTGAAGAAGTAGTTAATGGTATTGAATGGTATAGCCATTATTAAAAAAAAAGTAGTATTAAGAGAAGAGAAAAGATGGTATATGTTATTTCCTTGGTATATAAATAACTTAGTATTTGAAGGTATCGATTAAATTTTTCTGTTCACTATTTTTTTATAGTATTAAAAAAGAATGCTATATAATGAATTATGAATTTATTATTTTATGGTAAAATTATAATAAATTTAGACGTTTATCATGATACTGCAGTATTGTCTTTTCAGAGGTTAATGGCTTATACTAAAGTTATTACTCCTAATTGATCATAAATATTGTTCTTGTTTTATCCGAATCGAAAATAAAGAGACTGAGTGATGACAGGACTTTATCCAAAATTAGGTTGCTTTTATTTAGTGAATAATACAACTCTTTATCTACTTCTCAATTGCCATGGTTACACTGATGACTTCCTGCCTAGTAGTAGTAAGAGTACAAACAGGTGATTGTACTTGGCTGTGCTTTCTGTATTTGGATCTATGCACAGGCCTCATCTTACTTATCAGTAATGTGCAATGGATCAGTGCTCTTTGTATTATATATGTCTTTGTATTGACCTTGGATACAACAGGTAGCTTTATATATATATATATTAATAAAAATTGTTCTCTCATGTCTTTAATGAGATATCTCATTAAAAATATGTGTTGCTGTCACTATAACTCATCATTTTACAATGTTTGCACTAGAATGTGTTTCATAAGCATATAGTAATGTATCTACTAATATACTGTGTATATCAAGTATAATATACAACTAACACCATATTATGTGAATATATTATCAAAAATAAACATAAATATGAAAAATAGTTTTTTTTTCATAAGACGAAGATTACATTTAAGCTACTAAGACATATGACAATATAATGTTGGGAGCAATGAGCTCAGCCAATCAGAGTATGTCTTTCCTAATATGATCTGATGGCTGTTGAGTAACAGTAAACCAGAACTGTTGTATCCAGGGTCAATACAAAGATATAGATAATAGAAAGAGCACTGATCCACTGCATATTGATCATCTATTTATTTATTTATTTATTTTAAAAAAGAATTACTATTTATTTGCTCAACTTTCTTTATGCTCTGCTACTATATTCGGTAGAATTGGTGCACTATTTTCTAAACATATTTACCATCTTCAGGGCATGTAATAGCTTCCAACAATAATATAATAGAAAACTATATACAGTCACACAACATTAGAAAGTATACGATTTTCATTTTTTGAAATCCTGAAAAAAAGCATGCTTTACGGATATAAATGTTACGACCTCAAAACACATACTAATGACTTCAAATTCAACACAAAGTTAGTTTAACATATTGTCTATAGTAATATAAATATAAAAGTTTTTATTTAATATTTTGTTGGGCCACCTTTGGCATCAATAACTGCCTGGCAGTGGTCCTTCATTGAGTCAACTAAACGTTCGGCAAGATCAACGTGGATATTTCCCCAAGCTTCTTCTAAAGCTGTCTTGAGCTCATCGATATTTTTGATACCGGCCCTCTTGTTATCAATAAGCTTATCAAGACAGCTCCGGAGATGTTCAATGGGGTTGAGATCAGGACTTTGGGCAGGCCAGTAATCAAAGCGCCTGATTTGATGTGTGTGTTTTCCACCATGTTGTATAGCCACCTTTATGGCAGCTAGCCCCATCTTCTTGGAATATGAATTCCTTATCCTCCTTCTCATTCAATTCAATGAACCACGGCAGAAATTTTTCTGCCAAAATGTTGACATATACGTCCTGATTCACAGTGCCATCAACAAAGACCAAAGGCCCAAATCCGCCAGATCAGAAGCAACTCCAGATCATCATGCTGCCTTTCCCCCATTTGGTTATAGGTATGATATGAGCAGCCTTATACCTCTCTCCGATCTTTCGAATCACTCTGGCTCCTCCCTGGTAACCCTCTACTTCAAATCGTGACTCATCAGACCATACAACGCGTCTCTAGTCCTCAGGAGTCCAATTGACCCGTTCCTTCACCCAACGAAGTCTTTTCTTCATGTTTTCTTCAGACAACCTTGGCTTGTGTGCTTCAAAGTAGGAACCAAATCCAATCTGATGTATATATCTGATGAATGTTGCTCTACAGATGATTATCTCATGAGCCTTGAGTTCTAAATTTATGAAGTTATAGGAGGCAAATGGGTTGCCTCTTAGAATGGCCTCAAGTCGTCTGAGGTCTCTCTCGTTAAGTTTTTTTGGTGCACCAGAACTAGGTATTGGTAGAGGTGTACCATTAGTCTTTATTCTACTAATGATCTTTTGGACAGTAGACTTGCTAATGCCAATGACCTTTGAAATGGCACCCATGGAGTATTTTTCTTTTTTAAGCCAGTAAACACCCTATTACTCTCTTTCTTTAATCTTATTATAAACTCTATAGTTTTTAGTTGAGGATTCTGCGTTTGACATTTGAGATTGCTTAATGGAATGTGATTCAGTGGTAAAAACAAGAAGAAGAATCATGTTTAAAAATGTATAAATTATGGGCTCGTATACTTTCTAATGTTGTGTGACTGTATATAAAAAAGGTAAGTTATTATTATTTAAAACAAAATAAAGTAGAAATCATTATCTTCTCACTTTAATGGATATAAATGTATTGTGTTGTGATATAATTATCAATATTCAACTTGTTAATTTAAGCCATTTCATTAAAGGGGCATCTTCAGTATTTATGACATTTATAACACTTTATAGAGCTTTATAATAGTTCATAGAATTATGTATTTTAAACTACCTAAGCTGCTTTTACATTCGTGGAAAGTCCTTTACATTAAGAATGGCTGTATCTTTAGAGACAAAATAGCTTTACAGTAAACAGTATTATCTATAAATAATAGCAACATTATTCATATTTGTATTTATATTTTACTGGTATAAGCACATAGTTTTTGCTAAGCTATAATGTTATGTCATGTAGGTTATGCCTTACCACCACACTTGATGTGGATAAATATGCCGCTAAGAATATTAATTAATAAATGAATGAAAATATTATTTTCTGATAGAATACACTCATGTGTCTATTGATATGATGATAGTCACTGTTTATGTTAATTGAATAAACTAATCATCTCTCTTCACTATTAGTCTTGTTGGGTGAATTTGTCTCTTAAGAAAGAGTGCCTGTTTGTGACATTATACTATTAAGAAACGTTTATTTTTGTTGATGACCAGCTCTATTTAATTATAATGTCACTGAAAGAGAGAATAGTGCCAGTAGCGAATATACATCTATATATATATAAAGAAATAGCAAATAGCAAATAGGCTACTAAAGGCACTATCAATTCATCAAGATTTTTTTATTATTATAAAAAAACAGAAATAAAAAGCACTCAAGCTGAGTAACAAATGACTGTCTACGCTTGCACTCTCTGGATCACGTGAATACCGGGAGGCTGCCTCACTCCGGACTGGACTCCATCAAGGCCAGCAAAGCCCATCACTAGCCCTCCCTCTTTTGCCATATACACATTCTGAAATGGTAAACTATAGGCGAACATCATCCATCCGCGTGCTTCTCCATCCATCCACACACCCATCGATCTATCCACTCATACAGAAGCACTCGCTTTACAGTAATAGCAACAGTACTCTTTCTTTTTTTTCAGCACGCAGCAAAGTATAGAAATAAAGATTTCCTACAAGACTTGCAGAGTATCAACTGTGGATGGATAGGAGAGCATAGGACAAGACGAGTGCTATGGGACAAGTAAGACTCATGTTTTCTTATGCTAGGCCGCCATCAAAGCCCACGAACTTCGTAACAAGAACAAGGCTGAGCTCTTGAAGGTGTTGGATGAGCAAAAGCAGGAACTCGCTTCTCTCCGTATCCAGAAGGTGGCTGGTGGTTCTGCCTCCAAGCTCCAGGCTATTGGACAGGCCCGCAAGAACGTCGCTCGTGCTTTGACTGTGATCCACCAGACCCAGCGTGAACAGCTCCGTCTCTTCTACAAGAAGAAGAGTTTGATTCCCGTTGATTTGCGTGTCAAGAAGACCCGTGCTTTGCGCAGAGCTTTGACTCCCTACGAACGCAGCCTCAAGACTGTTAAGTACCAGAAGAAGCAGGCCCACTTCCCTATGCGCAAGTACGCTGTCAAGGCCTAAAAATAGTCTCTTAACGACTCCCTCTTATTCAATAAAACTACAATGAATAACACACCAAAATATCTTGTTTTTGTATTTATTTATTTATTTATTGTGAATGTGGTCTGGATGAGAATACAAACACATGGATAGCAAACAGAAAAGAATAAGACTTAACGGTTGGACTTGGCCACACGCTCAAGCTCATCCTTCTTCTTGATAGCATAGGAGTTGGAAGAACCCTTGGCAGCGTTGATCAACTCATCAGCAAGACATTCAGCAATGGTCTTTACGTTGCGGAAAGCAGCCTCACGAGTGCCGGTGGTCAAGAGAGCAATGGCCTGGTTGACACGACGGAGGGGAGACACATCCACAGCCTGACGACGGACAGTACCCTGAGAACCAATGCGGGTGGAGTCTTCACGGCAACCGGTGTTGATGATAGCATCGACAAGGATCTGAACGGGGTTTTGGTCGGTCAACAAGTGGACGATTTCAAAAGCGTGTTGGACGATACGAGCAGCCAAGAGCTTTTTACCGTTGTTGCGACCGTGCATCATGAGGGAGTTGGTGAGACGCTCGACAATGGGGCACTACCAACATGGGATGAGCTTTCCTTTCCTTTCTTTTCTTTATATATATAAAAATATGACTATCTCTGCTATAAGTTACCTGAGCCTTACGGAAACGCTTGGTGGCGAAACGACCAGCAGTGTGGGGAAGGTACACATGCTGACGAACAGAGATGTAGTCCTGGAGAGAGATATCCTTGACCTCAACCTCCTCATAGGACCACTTGTTGAAAAGCTTGCGGGAGCCATCAGCGCTGGCCAATACGTCAGCGGGCAAGTTCAAAGCAACCATAATGCTGTGTATAGAAACAATGCCAGACACACATAGTCATGGTAAAATAGCATCCATCGTCGTACATTCGATACAAAAACAAAAAACAGCACAGAGATATGTATCCATCAGCAATCCATCCAGTCATCCTTTATTCATGGCCATTCTCTTAGTGGCGAGTCTTTCTTTACCTAGCGAAAAAGAGGGAGAGCTCTTGGCAGTGCAGAGATGATCGATAGTTGAACGGCCGCCACTGTCCTGAGTGTCCGGGCTTATGAGCAGTCACACTCCTCTTCTAGTGGAAGAAAGTCATTGTCAGCCGCCGACCATGGATGACAGCCATTGGACCTCAGCCATTGGACTCCCAGGACAACAGCAGTCCTAACACTGAAGGGAAGAGAGTGGCTCTCCAATGACATCACAGTGTGGGTGTGTTGGAAGGCGTGCGAGACTGGACATTGACTACGCTTCATTATGGAACAAGCATCGTCTGCATTGATTTCTACCTGTCCCAAACCAGACTCAGTCACAGAAGACTACGAGTACTGTATTTATGATATTAGGCCCTCAGAAAGGAGATTCTCTTCTCGCTATGAGTTCTCTCCTTGTCCAGTGGTATTAATGTCTCATCATCATGGACTCCACTGGAATGAAGAGCTCTTTGTAAGTGCCTATCATAGGGAGGCTGGCTGTGAACAACACAAGAGCAAGAGAAGAAGGCAGAGAGAAGAGCGTGTACTACACATACTGCAAGGTAGAGAAGACACACCATGTACTACATCAACTAAGGAATTTCCTCCTTCAACCCCTTTACACACCAGGAGATTTTCTGGCCTTTAATCAGTGACACACTCATCCCTTTACGTCCAAAAATATTTTGCCCTCTTATGGAACTGTATTTAAAATCAACAGGTTTGCAGATATCCAAATATTTGTTTCTTTTTGTGGATACCTCAATATCAAATTGTATTAATAGAATATATTGTTTATGGATAAAATTGTTTATTGTAATAGTATAGCTAATACTATATTATGACTATAGCTACTGCCCAAGTGCATTCCTTCATAGCAATAGAATCCACAACCTAAAGGCCTTATGCTTTATCCTTGGGAGATAGATAACTATGCTTAGGAGTATAGCCTAGACAGCCTAGACAGTATAGAAGGAAGAAAAGACCACCTGGCACTGACTTGAGAAAGATTCTTAACTTATCTAAAATCAAAAGAGTGTATTAGTAATAATTCAATCAAGAGAGATAATATGCTTACCTTGTACTTAATACTTGTCTTGAGAATAATGAGTCATCTATCATCTATTAGAAGAAGAGTCAGTGCTATGTCTTGTGGAATACAATAAACTCAAGCCCAGATGAAGACACTATTTACCTTTTTATCTCAAGAATAGTCCTTGGTAGTGTCTATCACCTCCTTCTATTGTTTCTCTTTGTTAATAATAGTACATTACCTTGCTTAATTATGCTCATCTTGACGAGTACTTGATTGTTATACTGTGGGCTTATGGATAGCACATGTTAAGCATTAAATGCAGTGATTGAGTTGTAATGTCAGGTTTGCTTCTTCCTTTTATCCAACTTTATAGTGTTTAATTACACAGTCCATAGTCAATGCTAAGACAGACAGACAGTGAAAAGGTTCTTTTCAAACACATTAGCCAACCAAAGAAAACAAGTCGAGAATAAGAAACAGTCAGTTACTCAAGTCCCTAAAGATTATCTTGTTTATACTCTAGGAAGCTGTTTGGATCAAAGTCTATTTTATTAAAGATGTAGACAACTACACTTTTTATACTAGTTTGCTATTGATTTGACTATGAATTTGTCTAATTTGCTATTATCAAGCAATAGCTATCGATTTCATAGAATATCCAAGCAAGTTGGGAAGGATAACTGTCCTATCCTACAGTGTGTATAATCTTGGTCCTGTAATTCAAGGCCATAGAATTCCAGAAAGTGATTTTGTTGTAAATAAGGTTTCTTTCTTCCCTTGAAACATACATAGGACAAGAGGAGGGAGTCCATCTATGAATTTACTGAAATGTTATTATCGTATAACTTTGATCCTTATAGCTTAAAGAGAGAGATATTAAAGCAGCCTCAAGATCTATACTATGTAACTTTGTAAAATATATCTTTTATTCTGCAATAAAGGGCACTGTGGTTATCAACAGGACTACTAGAGAGATAAATGTATAGATATTGGGTCTCTAGCAGGGACAACGAAATAGAGTATTGGATACAAAGGCTGGTCTAGGGAAATCAAATAGGGTACATGAACAGGAACACAGCATACGATTTAATCACAAGAGTAATTAGGCAACTGTTCTTTAAGTAATTCTTTTTCTTTCTAAAATGTTGTTGTAGTCTACATTACTTTGGTGGTTCTGATTAAGCAAATGACTTGTGAAGTTTCGTTTTGTTCTCTTCTGCTCGGATATTAATACCTGCCAAACACACTGGCTGTTGTTCTTCATAACTTCTACCCTCTTTATTTTGTTTGCCTTTGCCTGGCATATAAACCAACAGTTGTGATATGGTGAGTATATGGTTGTTATGCCTGACGTATTAGTTAGTTTCTATTTTATATTCTTTTACTATAATAAACCCAGTGAATCCGTTACAAAGACAAAGGCAAGAAGAAGGTGCCAGTGTAAGGGTAATATGACATACATAGAGAGTACATTAATACATTTTGAACTAATTATTTTTACTATCATTTTATTATTAAAAAGGGGTATTGGCACCTAGAAAGATTGGAGTATGATTTTACCAAGCTGCCTGTAATTGCTTATGGTTCAGGAATAAAAGGAAAGAACACTGCCAAGTTTAAAGGTCATCGTGTTGGTTTGACGAGAGTTTTATATCAATCATTGAAAAAAGAGACAAAAAGATGGAGATTTTCTTATGGTTGCTGTCGATGAGTTCCGAGCATCGAGAGTAAACATGATTGACCTCTTACCCAATATAAAAAGCTCTTCTAACAGTTACTCTGTTTTATTTTTTGTTCTCAAGATCTGCCACACTTGTAGCACACATAGCCTCACCGAGGTATTCATGAATTTCAACAGTGTCCACGCTTGCCAAGGTTGCGGAATTGTTTGGAACAGAGATGTGAATGCATCAAAGAATATCTATGAAATCACAGAAGAGTATTTAAAGGGTCACTACAGACCAGCTCCATTCTGTAGAAAAGAATAGATATTCTTTGATGCATTCATATTATATATCGCCACATCGAAAGTGGTTTCCTCCGGGATTCAGATATCTACAGGTAAATCTACATAATAATCTTTATTTAAAAACTAACATGAATACATAATTTATTTTTGCTTTTCAAATCGATGTGTCATTTCTTAAACAATTTTAGCTTGACTATTTTTTATATATCCTAAAGATCTCCTGGTGTGTAGACTATAAACAAGCAATAGCCATTGAACTGACAGAAAAAGACAAAGATATTTGGCCCTGAGAAATTATAATATGATATTTTGCTATAGTGACTTTTTTTTTACTTCAATTCTCTGTGTGTCTTTTACACTATTTCTGTAAACTATTCGCTCACAAAAAGGAATAAATAAGATTTAAAGAATGAGAGTGTTCAACGACTTGATCTTGTATTTTGGATGAGTGTAGTCATCACTGCAAAAGAGTCTTTTCTGTTGTTGGTAGTGGACGATTGCTAGTGGATAAGGAATACTTTTTTGTTTTCTATAACCAGGAGAGTCTTTTTACCTGAGTAGAAATAATGCAGACTTGTTTATTGTTAGTGTAATGAGTTATTGTTATTACTGTTATTACTATGACTACAACTATAGATATACAACTATATATATAGCTATATATATAACTATAAATATATATATAACTATAACTATAGTCATTATTGTCTTTTTATTTGTCATTGAAAGATAGTAATGTTAAATACTACATCTGCTATGAAATACACTATAATAGAATGAACAATAACTCCATAGCTAAAAACACGCTATAGACACTTCACCAGAGGCTCAATTGCAATCTACTCCACAAAAAAGGTGGTATGTTACTGGTAAAACATTTATCTACCACCTTTATTAAGGCTTCTAATGTATTTTTGTAGTTGTTTTATTTATTTATTGTGAATGCCATTCATCTTTTGAAGTGTCATTCATCTTTTAAAAAATAGTGTCTCATTTTAGGTTTAAACACTATAAGAAATAGCAAACTTTTGAAGAGACCCTCTCTTGACTTCCATACTCCGCATGTCCATCGTTATGTCAAGATAAGTTTTATATTCTTTTTCCGAAATCTCCCCGCATGCCTTCGGAGTAGAAGTTTCTTTTTTCTGTATTTTACCCGTCAGATCCCATCCAAGATATCCAAGATAATGCCTTTATATAAAAAGATAACTCACGTTGTATCAAGATCTAAATCATTGTTCGTCTTCTTTCCAACACCATGAACCCTCTCACTCGTCTTGCTATCACTACCACTGCCCGTCCTTCAGTCGTCACTGTTATGGGCAAGCGCCTGTTTGGTTTCTCTGTTGCTGGTGCCTTAGTTTACTCTTACATCCAGGAATGCAAGAACGATATTATCTTCTACACAAAATCCAACTAAGAAGGTCCTCCCTAATATTCCCTGGGTTTTCCTCGCTGGCTTTATGGACTCAAGAAACCACTTATTTTTATCATAGAGCACATCTACAAGATGTAGCTTGCTTTTGTCTTTATTTATCATAGCCCTGTTTATATTACTGCATCAAAGACTATAAAATATAATTTATTCTTTTTCGTATTCTTTTTTCAATTGCCAAAAAATGTATTTTGTTTTGATGGATGAATGATAAGCAACGTGTTTTTTTGTTAACAATGTCTGACATGTACGATACACAATGTAACCCAATGTGAAAGCAAAACAGCCAACAGCTGCCAATAACAGTAAATCAGATTACTATATGCTATTTTGATTATTGATACATTGAGCGCCGATCCTTTCTTTATTCAGATAGAGGCTTGTTTTTGTTTTACTTTATTTGTGTTATCAGCAAGGGTGAGGCCTATCTTACAGAAAGAAACGGCAGAATCGCGTGGGTAGTGTTATCTTTTATATTACGGTTTTTAATATCAATGAGAAGAATGGATAGTGTTGTCGTGAGAGTAAAAAACTGTTTTTATGATGTAGATAGTATTGCCTATGCTCTTTTGTCTATAAGTACACTATTAGTACACTATTTCCGGAAATAGCGTTTAGGTTGTTGTCTTCTAGCAACTATCTAATTTTAAGACAAATGATCGTTTGTACTTGTAGAAAGAAAAAAAAGAGAGAAATCTGGTGTTTTGAGATAGAAAAGGCATATAGAATAATCACTTAGTTTAATCTAAAGTCCACCAGGAATATTCATTTGTTACTAAAGTCTCTTTTATTATCTCAACACCTCGAGTCTAATAATTATTGACAAAGACCCTTGTATAGATTAACAGACTAACACTAAAATATACTACGATAAACATAAGACTAAGAACACTAAGCTAGTCCTTCTATTATTATTATTATTTATTATCTATTATATATATATAAAACAATCCGACAGCCAAACAGTCAAAATACAACAAGTAGAAACTATTTTAAACGTTTGTCGAGTAATAACGATAGCTACTGGTTGCTAACTAATAAGTAAATGTAGAACACAACTTAATTTTCTAGAATAGTAACAAATCCCTGATCTATGTGACTCTGTTATCTTCTGAGTTGTTCCTCCAATGCTCCAACGAAATCATGTTTGCCAAACTCGTTGGTAATTCATTGGAGAGATAGAAAGAGTGAGGAACTGAAATAGGCACTTATAGATAGTTCTGACTTCCAAAGCGGTACTCTATCTTTCCAGGGCACCGGTGAATTATTAATCACCCCATTTGGAATCAAATAGGGTTTGAAGTCTTATTCTGATTTTTGCGTGTAGTGTGCTTATCACGCATTGGGCATCGTAGCCATTTTTGAAAATCTTTTGAAAAAAGTATAGAAGATGTGCATGTAAGTATTGAAAGAAGAAGATAAAGTCAGATAGATTGAGCATTCAAGCCTCCAGAGAGAAAGATATAGGTATTGTCCTATGTAAATGAGTACATAAAAGGTGTGATGTCGGATATAACACGGAAAAAGTTGATTGTCTTTTAAAGAAGATAGTTTGAATCACATTAAAAGGTTCAAGGAAGGCTTGCTTATTAATAGCTGCATATTAAAGCCATAGATTAATCTAACCCACTAAAGTAGACACTTAAAATCTAAAGTCTTACATGGTAGAGTATTCTCTTTTCTTTTTCTTTTTTTAAAGAGTAAAGTGTATAAAACAGTGACTCTTTTTATTTTTAAATAATAATAATATTACGATAAGACACTATGTTTTTATTATTACTTTGCTAAGACTAATCCCTTTAGCATAAATGGATTCACTACAATGCCTAACTTTCATTTAACATACTTTATGTTAAATGTTTAAAAGGCAGATACTTTTTTGTAAATTATTAATTGTAAAGATAATTTTCTGGTAATTGTTCTTGCTGAACACTCTATTTGAATGTTAGCCTGCTCTATGTCTTTATGAGGAGTTTGTTTATATCTATACATTGCTGAGTGTGTGTGTGTGTGTGTGTGTGTGTTTTTTTTTTTTTTTTTAAAAAAAATCACTTTGAATGATCTTTTTACTATACGCCCAAAGATTTTTCTGGCCTTTAAGCGATAATATCTCCTTCCTTTTAAGACCAAAAATATTTTGCCCTCTTATGGAACTGTGTTTAAAATCAAAAGGTTTGCAAGCATCTAAATTTGATTTCCTTTTGTAGTATACCTCACTATCAAACTGTATTATCAATAGAATATAGTGTTTATAAATAAAATTGTTTATTATAATATAGCTAATACTGTACAATCACTATACAGTGTCTGGCAAAAAAATAATAATTTATTTCGTTTTCCGACCTCTATTTTGGTCAAAAAAAATATTTTTTTTTACACATTCCTCATTTCTTCTTTTCCCGCTATATCATCTATTATGTCTAACACCACTGAACAAACCACCAAACCTTTTGGAAACAGAAAGAAAAATATCAACAACTTTACTCGTCAACTCATTGTTCAAGAGGCCACCCAAAATGGCACCAGCCAAGTGGAGATTGCAGCCATGTTTGGTGTCAGTAAACCCACTGTCAACCTCATCGTGAAGAAGTACAGGGAAACTGGCTGTTTCAAAGCAGGGAAGAGCTCTGGGCGCAAGCCTGTTCTGACTTAGAAGGACGATAAAGAGTTTGTATACGAGATGGAAAGGGATTTATTTCAGACAATAGATCAACTTTACAAGCAGATGACCACCAAAGTGTGGATGAGCACTTTTAGAAAAATCATGAAGAAGATTGGCCTATCTTCTTTCAGGGTGGTTAAGAAACCCTCTCTCAGCACTAAACATAAGAAGTTGAGGCTTACCTGGACTAGGACCTACCTTCATTGGACAGATGAAGACTGGATGACAGTCATCTGGTCCGATGAGTCCAAGTACCAGCTAATGAGCAATAACCATCGCAACAGAGCAGTGCGCAGAAAGAAGGAGGACTGCTCCCAAAGAATGTGAAGCCTACCATGAAGTTTGGTGGTGGCAGTGTGATGGTCTGGGGTTCCTTTTCTTGTGACGGTGTTGGTAGACTTGCTGTGGTGGAGGGATCCATCAATAGTGCCAAATACACCAGTATTTTAGAAACGGCCTATTGCCCGAGCTGGCTTGTCTTTTGGCACTGAATCCAGTGGTAGGCTCTGTTCTTCAAGAGGACGATGCCAGTTGCCATACTAGTAAAGAGACTAGGAAATGGAAGGATGAGAGAGGTATAGTCACTATGGAGGGAGAGCCCTCTCAGAGCCCTGACCTGAACCCAATTGAGCATCTTTGGGAGGAGCTCGACAGAGCAGTCAGAAAGAAGATGCCCCAGGGAGCACCCTCCAGGATCTGAAGGCTCTCCTGGTGCAAGAGTGGGAAAAATACCCAAGACTGTCACCAAGCCCTCATCGACAGCATGCATCGGAGATGTAGGGCTGTTATAGAGGCCAAGGTGGAAACACCAAATATTAAGGGTTTCCACCCAATAAATCTTTATATAATATCCTGTTGACCTTCTTTATACTTCATCCAATTTTCAAGTCTCTACTGTGTTTTAATGTGTGTTTTTATTACAAGGAATAAGTATTGCCCCAAAAAAGAATCCTATCGGAAAATAAATAAATTATTATTTTTTTGCCGGACACTGTAGATACTACTGAGGCTCTTTCGCGTAATAAATATTACCCCAAAGAGTTATAATAAAATCTACAGCAAACATTACAATCACCCATCCGTCAACACCAACACCCCCCGCCACCTATATCACACTGGATCCATTAACCACGGACCCCACCTCAGCACCACCCGCCAAACCCTTCGAGTTTGGCCTTACCGACGTCCCCACCACCTACGACGTCCCTAAAAGCAGAAAAGAAAAACTGCTTGCCAAACGCACCCGAGCAAGAACTAACGAGGAGAACAAAATGTCCGAGGTGGAAAAGGCCGACACCCACGCCCAACAAATGCTGCAGATGATGGCGGCAATCCAAAAACAGATGGAGATCTTTGGACTCCGTATCCAGGAATTGGAGGCCCAATTGAAGGCCAAGGATGCAATGATTGCATCCCTCCAGGCTCAGGCCACTACCAGCACCACCAACACCACCACCACTGCCACCCCTGCCACCCCTGCCAAGCAGGACAACTCGACTGCTGCTTCAAAGCATGCCCCAACCTCCACACCCACACCCACACCCACCACCTACGCCAGCATGGCAAAGAAGAACCCCCAGGCCAAGAAGCCTACAAAGGCCAAAGCAGTGCTTAAGGCACAAGCAGTACGTGCCTTGCAGGAGCCCACTGGACCCTCAGTGTACGAATTCGTATACGTCCCTTGCCGCCGATACCTTAAGTACGGCCAGGTCCGCAAGATGTTGGGATCGTTGAAGATCCAACAGTCACGGATCATTGACATCCACTTCCCGGCAAGGGGAACAGTTGCGCTGCTGGTCCACAGCAGCTACAAGAAGGAACTCGAGGAGCACCTCGAGAAGCTTAAGATCAGTCCAGTGAAGGACTTCAACCCTGTGTCCGCTGCAGTCATTGCAGACCCAAAGCTCCAAGGGGAAACCAACAGTACCAAGGCTGCAAAGGCCCAGGAACTCTTTGACCAGAGAGTGTCAAACACCTGTCTTCGTTCCCCCACCCACTTAGGGTACAGTATTGCTCGCCACTTTGGCTCTGGTAATGCCACTCCCCGCCTCTCTGCCACTGCCTTTGAGAAGCTCTTGGCGGATCTCAAGGCCAAGACCCCAGTTGCCAGCCGCCCCGCCACCCTTGAAGAAGAGGCCATCCAGGCATTTGGATCAGGCTCAGCTATGGAAGAAGATGAGGGAGACGCCCAAAACATCCACCGAGAAGAATTATGAATAGACTGAAGATTGGTCTATTGAATGCTTGTGGAATCAGGCCCAAACTGGTGAACGTTCTGAATGTGTGTGTGCAGAATGATATTGATATACTTTTAGTGACAGAGACTTTCCTGACCAAAGACATGCAAATGTTGAGGTGCCCCTGGATACAAATACACAACTATGCTACAGCCCATGGTGATGCTGGACGAGGTTTTGATGGAGTTTCGTTCTTTATTCGTCCTGACTTTCCTTACCATGTACATTCCTTACCAATTACTAATCCTTTTGTGGTCTCCTGTAGGATTGGCCCATATACACTCCATGGTCTGTACCTACCTCCGAGGCTGTCGTCTAGTGAGGCTGCGGAAAGGTTGAATTCACTACCCATAGACGACTTCACACTCGTCCTTGGTGACCTGAATACACGTTTAGGCCGCCTGACTGGAGATCATGGCATAAACGACAGACATGTGGGATTTGAAGACTGGATCTGCCGTCAGGATCTAACCTTGTGGAACTCAGAGTTGGCATTTGGCTTGCCTACATATGAGCGAATTCTAGCAGATGGTCGTCGGTTTGCTAGCATTATTGACCTGTTCCTGTCAAGAAGCTACAACTTCTCCGAAGTGTGCTTGCACATTAGGGACGATCTGACGTTAGGTTCAGACCACCACTTGTGTGAGCTGTCCTTTCAGCCGGTGCTCATGCCACCGCTCATGACAGAAACAGCTGTCCGTCGCCTCTGGAGACTGCAACGTTTAAACAAACAAACAGTCTGTGACCAGTACAAGCGATGTTTTGCAGAGAACACAGGTGAGCTGCAAAGAGAGATCCAAAAAATATTGGAAGACAAAACCCCGTTGTGCTCTGTTAAGATGGAGGACTTTGCTGAGAGACTCAATGAGTCAATCTACAAGGCCCTGGATGATAGCGTAGGGCGCGCACAATCCCATCCAAAAGCTTGGAAAAGCTACTGGAATGCTGATCTACAACAGTTAGCTGACCGTCGTCAAGAACTTTATCGTTTTAGACGACGGGTAGGCAATGATATTGAACGCATTGAAGCCCACCGCTTGTATGAGGAAGCGTGTTTAGCTTTGAAAAAGGCTATAAGGCAAGCACAACGACAAACCTGGCATGTATTTTGTGATAAAGTCCGTAAGGGCTTAACAGAGATGACAAGTGCTGTGAAAGGAATGAGGCTGCGGAGACGTTCGCCAATTTCCCTGTCATCTCCAGAGGGCCCTCGGCATGCTGCCAATCGCATGATTGACCACCTAGAGAGAGTGTTTGGCGGATCTACGGAAAGACAGGAGCGTCAGGAGTTTACTCTCCAAGACAATCCAGTCCCATGGGACGTAGACTTTATTCACTCTGCTATTCGAAAGATGCCAAATCGAAAAGCACCAGGCATTGATCATATTAGAGCAGAAATGCTCAAACCCCTAGTTCGAGTGCTAGTGCCTCTGTTACATCAGATCTTCACATTGTGTTGGAGATGGTCGTGGACGCCTGTGGCCTGGAGAACAGCACAGGTGGTACCTATTTACAAAAACAAAGGAGAGCAGGATGACCCTAGTAACTATCGGCCTATTAGCTTGACATCGGTGTTTCGTAAGCTCTTAGAAAGATGTATAGCTGGGGAGCTCCTTTCGACCATGCCTGCATTGGACATGGCTCAAGGTGGATTTCGCGCTCGTCGTGGAACTCTAGACCAGGCCCTCTGTCTCCACGAACTTATGGGGTTGTACGCTGCCCAAGGATCAGGAGAGCAAGATCCAAAACCTCCAGTCGTCGTCTTCCTAGATATTAAAGCTGCATATGATAGTGTGGAACGCTCTGTCATATGGGAGTCGCTGATGCCCTTCGTGTCTCAGCCGTTGCTCTTGCTACTACAGAATTTGTTTGATGACATTGTGGTGAATGTGATTCTGAAAAATGTAGCATCCCGGGACATTGCACCTAAACGAGGAGTCTTACAGGGTAGTATTCTTTCTCCATTTCTTTATTCTATTTTCATTGATACTCTTCCACGTTTCTTGAGGTTTGCTTCGGTATCCCCAATACTGGTTGGTATGCACCCACCTACCATGGGACGGTCCATTAATCTCTGTGCTCGAAATCCTTTCTCTTTTGCTTCCCCACAGGCAACTGTTCACGCATTGCTTGACGAGTTACAGAATTCCCTTCACAATCCTTTTCCTACTTCTACAGTTTCGGATGACTCTTCTGAGTTGTCAGATTCCTCTTACAGTCCGTCTCATGTCACTGTTACTTGGGCTCCTGTGAATTGTTTGTTGTATGCTGATGATGTGGCTCTTATGGGCTGCCCAGAAGATATACATCGAATGCTGGCACTTGCCGAAATTCACTCGACCCTCCTTGGTTACAAATGGAGTCCCTCCAAATGTGAAGTACTCAATGCCCCGGCCAATGTGCCGTTTTACCTCTATGGCAACGAGCTTCCAACCTGTGATACTTTCAAGTACCTTGGTATCCCCTTTTCACGTCAAGGTATTAACCAAGACGCACTTTTCTCACACTCACAAGTCAAGGCAATTGCAGTAATGCAAAAGCTGAGAGGAATGGGTGTAAACATGTATGGCTTTGGGATTACAGCAGCCCTAAGAGCGTATACTGTTTTTGTTCGGCCTATCCTTGAGTATGGGTTGGCTATTTGTAATGTCAATAGACTAGGCATCCGCCCGCTACAAATCTGTCAGTCTGCTTGTCTGAGACTTTGTCTTGCTAGATCTGCTACTGCTAGGTTTGGAACGATCCAGGTTGCCCAATTAGCTGCCCTCCCTAACATATACTCTCGTTTTCTTTATCTGCAAGCCAAATTTGTTGAGCGCGCAGCTACCCTTCCTGAAGACACCCTCCTCTGGTGCCTTGTCCCGCAGCTTGAAGCACCCCAGAGTAAAGCCAGATGGATTAAGCTACGTGGCAATGTACTCTGGCAAAATGCTCAAAGAATAGGACGGGCTCACAACCCTCCTAAATATCCATTAAAAGTAGCTTATCTTAAATGTCTTCAAAGTGAAATTACTAGTCTAGTACGTGGCAAGAATCCGCTGGTGACGGTAGCCCGTGGACTATGTAGACCTGTTTGGGATCCAATTCTTCTACTACCGTGCACGCGCAAAGAAAGACATCGTCTACTAAAATGGAGGATTGCTTGGTTACCACCAACACCTTCAGTTCCTTGCCAATGTGGCCACCCATCTGCCAATCGGGACCACTTTCTCACTTGCACATTCGTTGACCATGAACGCTCCACGTTCTTGTTCTTCCTAGTTCCTGCACCACCACAAGATGTTCATCCAATTGACTATTGTCTAAATCTTCTGCCGCGCACGGTTAAGTCTTTTGTTAAATGGCGAGACCTTTGGCCCAGTCTGTTAATACTGCTGCAAGCCATTGATCGAGCCACGTCTACTCGAGACTTTAAGGTAGAGCCATCAGCTGGTAGCCTGCTCATTGAGGCTGCTGATGGGTGTGTTGAGCGGGAACGCCAACGCCGCCATAGAGTGCAAAGACTCCTGCAGCAACAGACGCTATATCCTCACTTCTCCTCCGATCTCTCCTCTACCACCCATTCTTAACCCGTTTAGCAAAGCCATAATCTGCTAATGTAATTGCTACATATATTCTCAGGATTGTCCGAGTTGCTCTAAGTATCCCTTGTTGGATTTCGAATTGCCACAGGATGACGGTTATCTTTTTGGTGTCCTGGTTTCCTTGCTGACTTTATGGCCTTTTGGATGTCTATTCATAATTCCCATTTTACCATCATTACCCACTTTTCATCATTTTTCATCATTTTTCCCTCATTGAGGTTTTATATTCTCTTTTCTTTCCGTCTCTTCTCTCTTTGCATTGTTTTTTTCACTTATGTATTTGAAGTGTTTCAATGTTTATTCTTATTTTTCAAACGATCTCATAGGGTGGCTAACATGCCCAATGCGCGAATAGCAACCAACACCCAAAAATAAAAATACTTTGAACTGTAGATACTACTGTTCTAGGTGTATTCCCTCATAGCAATAAAATCTATATCCCAAAATTATAATGATTTATCCTTGGAAGATAAATAGTTATGCTCAGGAGTATACTTTAGACACCCTAGACAGTATAGAAGACCACCTAAGACTGACTTGAGAAGAGTATTTATTTATTAACAATACAATGAGCTCAAGCCGAGATGAAGACACTGTTTACCTTTTTATCACTAGAATAGTCCTTGGTAGTGTCTATCACCTCCTTCTATTGTATCTCTTTGTTAAGAATAGTGCATTACCTTGCTCAGTTATTCTCATCTTGAAGAGTATTTGGGTATTAAGTTGTGTGTGCAGTGCGGGAAATAACAAGATAATAACAAGACCAAAGAATAAAAAACAAAAACAAAAAGATTCACATTCTGGTGAGGTATACAGTCCCATACAATAAATGAGTGGACAGCAAATTTATTTTCTATTTTCTATTTTACAACTTATTCAAAAAATAACTCCAAACAATAGAAATCAACCAACTCTTAGTCAAGCACATAAAGATGGTCCTATCAAAAGAAGAGATCATAATATGTTTATTAGAGGTCAAATCATAGGACAATAGAAAAGACATGCCACTTACTAAGAGATTGCTGACGATATCGACATCCCAAAGAGCACAGTGGGCAAGAGTGTCCTATTGTATAAAAACAAAGGCTCTGTTACAAATCACTGAGCAATATCTTTATAATAAGAATTTCTGTTCACTCATTTGTTGTATGGGACTGTATATGTGCATAGAAAACCCATGGGATTCACAGCCTCCATTGATAGATATACAAGCTTTATGCTTCAGCACAACTTATTTTTAAAATCACAGATTGAATGAATGGCATATGAAAAACTGTTATAAAACAGAAATAGCATAAAAAGAAAAGGTCAACTTATCTTTCTTTTCTTTTCTTCATGGAATCTGCTCTAAAGATTGTAGCAGTGAAGAACTCAATCACTAGTATCGGATGGAAACCGGGTTACCTCTGTCAGGACATACATCTTCAATAGTCAATTATGAAAGGTTTGCAAGATACCTCGAGGAAAGAGCCAGAGTCACCCCAGTACTGTATAACCATTATTCAAATGAAGGTACTCCTACTATGGAAAACTGGTATACCAATGGTTTACTCCCATTTCGTAAAATGAAGCCTTTGATTTTTATTAATCAACAACAATCAGACAAATATCTAGCTAGTAGTGACCAATTCACCAAAACATCAAAAAAAAAAGAATCCGGTGTAGTTATCGCTACACTACATCCAAATACACGTAAGTCTTTTTTGAACCATACTACATTTCTACACTATTTTATTTCCCAAAAAATGCACCAATACTTTCTGAAAATACCCTTTTCTAAACACACCAGCCAATCATAAAAAGTGTTATCTTATTTTCCGTGTATCTACTTTTATATCCCAAAAATCTTTAGGTGTGCACTAATATAATACAAAATATTAACTGTATTATTATTATTTTATTTTCTATAATTAAAGATATTAAGCTTTTTTGAGCTTAAGTGTGAAGCTTCTATATCAAATGTAAAATGTTTTATTTAATGTTGAACATGTCCTATCTATTCTGTTCTGATATTTATTTTAAAAAGTATTCAATTCAGTTGAGTGTGGCTGTATTCACACTTTCTTGAATAAGTATGTTTATCCTAATTATATACCCAATAGCATTATTTGAGTGAACCATCTTCAAAATAGTTATACAAGCTGTTTTAAGTATGGCTATTTGTACAAAAGTCATCTTAACTGTCCAAATAATGATAGATACCAAACATAAAGTAGAGACATTGTGATATGACCAAGAAATGACAGCTTACTGTAAAGAATGAGTGAGATAAATCAGTCATATATCCTATGAGCTATGTACTTCTTTTTTTCATATAGGACAGTTAGGTTGAACTATAAATACATGCTTAGTCAATGACCAAAATATTAAGATAGGCACACTAAAACACTACCGCGTTAGATTAATGTACAGAAATGACTCCACTCACTTGCATTTATTTAAAAAGCTCTCTTTATCAGTACACAGTATATGCTAACATTGAACAAGGTTGCCTGAATCCCATACGAAATAACCTTATTAACGTATGATAAATAGTAGCTAGTACCATTCAATGCTATTAAAGGCTATTTGCTTCTTCTTTCTTATTGTATTTCTATCTATTCTTTTTGAACTAATGTTATACAGCCAACAATATACAAATAAAGTAAATAAGATATAATATGCTTATAGAATCAACTTAGGGTTCTTATATACATTTGCTTTTTATAAGAGCCTGATGAAGAGCCTATAGCAAGTTATTCAGGTGCTAATCCTACCAGAAGAATAACAATAAAGGGAAAGGGTGTGTGGAGAATGTTGAAGAAAGATTCAAACTCTATCTTATCAATGTATTCAAAACATCGAGCCTGTGTCCTGAGTGCAAGTACTCGCCTTTAAAGACACTTAAACATGTCAAGAACCCCAGGCCCTATCAACGAACAAAAATGCCCAAAGTTAAATGTCATAGTCTTCTCAGGTCATTCCTTAATTTTATATCAAAAAAAGAAACTCATCTTTCTCTTTAAATAGGTTTTCAAACCAAAATTGTATGAAAGACAAGACATTGAGGTTTTGGAATCGTGATCTAGCTGCTACATTAAACTTTAGACATATTTTAATGTCTCCAAGGGAAAACGGTACCTACCCAGAGTGTTTTTGTAGATATAACAAAAGAAAGCACGACACAGATGATACAATTCGAACCATTAAAAGGTCCATGCCTTCTGGTTCATCTCCATCCTTCTCTTTCCCCAGTGATCACTGGAGCCTCGGTTAACTAACTGAAGGAAACCCATGATACAGTTAAACTATCTAAAAAGTGATAATAAAGTGTATCTTATTGAATTTTTTCATGCAAAAAGACATTATAATGTCTAGTAGAGTACACTAAGAATTAATCTGCCAACTGCTTTATGATGTCATTTATGCGCATATATTATAATGTACTGTTTTTTTTAAAAGAGTATGTCAGATTGATTAAGCAAAAAGAAATATGACAATATTACTGAGACTAATTGTTGGTGTTATAGGATATATCTTCACAAATCCTATGATAAGGTTTTAGTGAATATAAAGTGAGCAGTAAAATATAATAGATTCTTTTCAAATACATATCTTCTTTTATTAGATTTATACTTTTTAATAGTATTATAACTATGAATTCATTAGATAAAGACATAAAACTTTTAATAGATACATAGAATAGTGTTTAAAATACAAAACAGTAGTCTTTATTACAAGGTTACTTATTAGCCACTATTATTCTTTGGCATCAATGACAGCCTGACATCACCCCATGCTGGCAATGAGAGTATCTATTGCCTTTGATATTTTACCTTATTCTAGCACCAAAACAGCCTTCAATTTCTGTTGGGTGGTATATACCATCATATCCTTCCTGATAACCTTTTTAAGGTGGGCCCACAAATGCTCCATTGGATTGAGGTAAGTATTGTAAGGACCAATAAAGAGTCACTACTATATAATTTGCTGCCTTCCATTCTCTAGTTTTTTGCTCGTATAGTGTATAGCACTGTTATCCTGTAGACAGTGGCTGACTCCAGGGTTTAAGAGAGAGAGAGAGTAATGCTTGAGTTCAGGGCAGTAGACTTCTCCCAAGACATTGATGTACTTGTCGGGGTTTGTCCTACTCTCCACTACGATCCATCACTCCACTACCTGCAAACTTCCTTGTTTCTAAGACATTATTAGGATCAAAGGCCATAACAAGCTGTCTGATGAGTTTTACCCTCCTGTCATAGCTCATGAGTTTGACTCTGGACTCATCGGACTAGAAGACCTCACACCACTGCTCATGGGTCCACTGAAGCCTTACTTCCATATGTTTCTTAGTGAGAAGAGAATTAACCACCGGAATAAATGAATAAAAGCTCATTTCGTTGAGGTACTTCTTCAAAGTCTTGTCTGTAACCTTGATGGCCATGTCTGCCATGGTAGCCACTTTAGTCTAGTGAGATTTGCTCATTACTTTTCTTCTCAACCACCAGAGGGCTCTGTCGTCCAAATTTCTCTTAAAGCTACTCTTGGAAGAAGTTACCACTAAGCCTATTGCCTTGTAGTGGTTCACTATGTCTCACACAGTGGAAGTAGGCACGTTGAACATACTAGATGCCTCGACCTGAGTATATTTCATGTTTAGCACCTGGCGAATGATAGCTGAACAAGTTTCAAAGTAGATATCTTTTCTATACATCTTAGGGGGTTCTATTTAAGATGTTTTCAGTGTTGTATGAGTGAGACATTATAAGAAAAGAAGTGTTATGAAAGAAAAAGATAGTATATGTTATTTTTTTTTTGGTATAACAATAGCCCGGGATTTGAAAATATAAAAAGAGGCGGTTATTTATTGAGGGTCACTTTCATGCACACCTAAAGATTTTTGGGATATAAAAGTAGATACACGGAAAATAAGATAACACTTTTTATGATTGGCTGGTGTGTTTAGAAAAGGGTATTTTCAGAAAGTATTGGTGCATTTTTTGGGAAATAAAATAGTGTAGAAATGTAGTATGGTTCAAAAAAGACTTACGTGTATTTGGATGTAGTGTAGCGATAACTACACCGGATTCTTTTTTTTTTGATGTTTTGGTGAATTGGTCACTACTAGCTAGATATTTGTCTGATTGTTGTTGATTAATAAAAATCAAAGGCTTCATTTTACGAAATGGGAGTAAACCATTGGTATACCAGTTTTCCATAGTAGGAGTACCTTCATTTGAATAATGGTTATACAGTACTGGGGTGACTCTGGCTCTTTCCTCGAGGTATCTTGCAAACCTTTCATAATTGACTATTGAAGATGTATGTCCTGACAGAGGTAACCCGGTTTCCATCCGATACTAGTGATTGAGTTCTTCACTGCTACAATCTTTAGAGCAGATTCCATGAAGAAAAGAAAAGAAAGATAAGTTGACCTTTTCTTTTTATGCTATTTCTGTTTTATAACAGTTTTTCATATGCCATTCATTCAATCTGTGATTTTAAAAATAAGTTGTGCTGAAGCATAAAGCTTGTATATCTATCAATGGAGGCTGTGAATCCCATGGGTTTTCTATGCACATATACAGTCCCATACAACAAATGAGTGAACAGAAATTCTTATTATAAAGATATTGCTCAGTGATTTGTAACAGAGCCTTTGTTTTTATACAATAGGACACTCTTGCCCACTGTGCTCTTTGGGATGTCGATATCGTCAGCAATCTCTTAGTAAGTGGCATGTCTTTTCTATTGTCCTATGATTTGACCTCTAATAAACATATTATGATCTCTTCTTTTGATAGGACCATCTTTATGTGCTTGACTAAGAGTTGGTTGATTTCTATTGTTTGGAGTTATTTTTTGAATAAGTTGTAAAATAGAAAATAGAAAATAAATTTGCTGTCCACTCATTTATTGTATGGGACTGTATACCTCACCAGAATGTGAATCTTTTTGTTTTTGTTTTTTATTCTTTGGTCTTGTTATTATCTTGTTATTTCCCGCACTGCACACACAACTTAATACCCAAATACTCTTCAAGATGAGAATAACTGAGCAAGGTAATGCACTATTCTTAACAAAGAGATACAATAGAAGGAGGTGATAGACACTACCAAGGACTATTCTAGTGATAAAAAGGTAAACAGTGTCTTCATCTCGGCTTGAGCTCATTGTATTGTTAATAAATAAATACTCTTCTCAAGTCAGTCTTAGGTGGTCTTCTATACTGTCTAGGGTGTCTAAAGTATACTCCTGAGCATAACTATTTATCTTCCAAGGATAAATCATTATAATTTTGGGATATAGATTTTATTGCTATGAGGGAATACACCTAGAACAGTAGTATCTATAGTGATTGTACAGTATTAGCTATATTATAATAAACATTTTTATCCATCAACAATTTTATTCATAAACAATATATTTTATTGATAATACAATTTAATATTGAGGTATCCACAAAAAGAAACAATTATTTGGATGTCCTCAGACCTTTTAATTTTGAACGCAGTTCCATAAAAGAAAGGAGATATCACCGCTTAAAGGCCAGAAAATCCTTGGGTGTGTAGTAAAATATTTAAAGGACGTCTAGAAGAAAAAGGGCAGAAAGAACACTCATGATGTCCAAATGTGCGTATAAAAATAAAAATCATAGGCAATATATACATAGCAGTAGAATATCTTGCATTTGATTGGGAATTCCATCCATCTATCGCACGGTGAAAGAGAGAGAAGAAAGAGTGGTTACTCAGCGAAATTCAAAGCTACCAAAGCAACGCTGTTCAACATAGTCGAGTGACAATTCCTGAAATCTACAATGTCATGAATAAAATACTCTTTCTCTATATTTTGTCTATTACTTACAGCTCTGTATGATGACGGAAATAGTAAAAACCTAGAATTTTGTTGCGTGATCGCTGGTAACATATATAATAGAAACCTGCGAAACTAGCACCATCAATACTGTGGACTCGGTGGTCTGGTACTAAGAACTGTTCTTTCCATCGCATATAAACAAAATCTTTATCCGTTGGATCATATACAAAGTCATCTCGGTTAAAGATTGATAGGTAAGGTTCAAATGACGCGAACCGCTCCTAAAAAAACAGTATTAGAAAACAGAAGCACTTTCTACTATCTTTAATGGATTACCCAGTGTGTACGGTCAATAATCTGCTGTGTCTGCCATTTCCTTGTTAGAAATGAGTGCTTTGGTCCTATAATCTCTCCTTCGAAATAGGTCTATGGACATTATTGTTCTCTCTTTCTTTTGTATGGGGGCTTCCACTGATTTTCTGTATACTTACTGTCAATTCTGGGAACTCAGTGGTCAATCCTTTAATGTTCAGATATCCACTCATTATACTCTCATTCAGATCTACACGCTAAAGATACCATCCAAGTTTAATATTAATAGGCTTATGGACTCAATACCTGAATATCAACAACCACTTCGTAGCTGGTGGTTCCACATGTCTGAAGGCCTTTAAACTGGGAACCAGCATAAAGAGCACCCAAACGAGAATTCTGTATTCTTTGTTCTGATAAATCCACCCACACATCGTCTTCTGTACGAGATGTTAAGAGAGGAATGCGTCGTCGCTTTTTCGTGCTCTCATGACAGATGGTCTGCTCGTCTTCTTTAGGAGGAGCAAGTGAAACAGCGGGCCGTTTGGTATGCTTTGTATGAGAACAATTCTGCTGAATATCTGTACACCTATTGCATGGTGTTGCTTTTCGTTCTTGATCGAGAGTGGGTGCAGATGGGATGGGCATGAGAAAAAGCTTCTTTTGAAACACAGCTTGCAGAAGAGGATTAAAATGCACGGTTACCTTCTGGCCCAAATCAAATCACTGTTGGAGGTCTTGTCACGAGGAGATAAATTAGTTTGGTGGCTTGCTTACACACAGGAGATATTTCTGACTTTTAAGTACCATCTTCACCCCCACATTGGTGTTAACTATATTCCCCTATATTGATAGGATAGTTTGTGGGAATAGTGTATCTACCAGTTAACGATTTATGTTGAAAAATGTCTTTTTTGTTTTTGTTTATAGAAGAACCAAGTATTAGATTAGATAATTTCTTAATTTGATAAAATAGTTTATAGAGTCATATGAATTATAAATAAAAGTGTTAATGAACAGAACGGTTGGTTAATCATGTTCATGACTCTTGCTACTTTTACTAGAGTATGAAAAGAGCAATAAGTCAGGCAGAGTTAGTCACAATGACAACCCCTATCCAACTTCAGTATCAGTTATGAATTTGACACATCTTTATTAAGATCAATTCGGATAGAATATCTTTTTCATATTCCATCTTTTATAATTATCAAGCATGTATTTTCTTCATAGAACTAATAAGATAAAGTTAGTATAGGCACTCATATGAGGATACTCATAGTATTCATATTGTATTTGAATTAATTCTTTATAAAGAAATATGACTCTAAATTGACTTAAGTATCCAACCTATCATAAACAAGGATACTGTTAAGTGCACACTTGTATGAAACTGTATTTTAGATTCGTCATTAAAGTATTTAGAATATTAAAGATTATTGAAGGTTAGATAACTTCCTTTTATATTTTCTATACTATTTTCTCAGCATTAAATTCAGACATCATTGATAAGAATACAGTGTCTCTTCTGGGGCAACTAGGCCAGCAGATACTTTAATTTATTCATTTAAACAGAGGAAAAATAATTAAGCCAATCAGAGTCTTCAAGAAATAGGTTAATGGTAATTATCTAATAAACCATAAAAACATCTTGGTGTGTAACTACTAACAAACTAACAATGCTGACTTGTTTCTTACAGTAGTTTACTAAGTTTGGTTCATTACCTTTGACACTAAAAACTCTAGAACTACAATCAATACAAGGCAGTAAAAGAATATTAGGTATGTGTTTCTCCTATATAGAGATGAAATAAAGTTCAACTTATCTTCGACTTGGACTTTTCACCACAATGCAAATAGTATCATCTTCTTAGGGTGTGTGACAAAAACAAATCTTTCCAATGAATAAATAGTTTAATGTCTTAATTGGTATTTATCAGAATATCAGCCATGTGTTGCAGTAATAAAGACAAGAATATGCATTTTGTGCGGTTCACAAAGTAAACTAGGCCTTTTAGTAGGGTATGAAGTAATAAGCATATTTAGTCAAGAACTAAAGGTGAAATTAACAATGTATAGTCTATCTCTCTTTCATAAATTATAATAATAAAATACTTGATTAATATACAGAAAGAAGAGCTTAGTATGAATATCATAAAAGCGTTTTATTTTACTTTTAATTTTTAATTTTAAAAAAACAAATGTAAATTTCACAAACAATTTATACATAGCTTATACAGTCACACTTGATTGAATTGAATACCTTTGAAAATAAATATCAGGAAATAGATTAGGTATGTTCAACATTAAATAAGACACTTTATGTTTGATCTATAAGCTTCAGACTTAAGCATACCAAGGCTTAATATCTTTAATTATATAAAACAAAATAATAATAAAATAATTAATATCTTGTAGAGCCTTCTTTGGCATCAATGACTGAACAGTATCAGTCATAGTTTGGATTTATTGTTGTGCAGGTTCAATACTAACTCTCTTCCACTCCTCTGCAAGTAGTGCCTTCAAACATTCAATATTGGTAATAGATACCCTTCCTTTTTCAATCTGTCTTTCCAATACATACCAGATGTGTTCAATTGAGTTCAGGTCAGGGATTTGTATGATAGTACTCAGAGTACCCTAATTTGATGTGTCTCTTTCCAGCATCCAGCATAGGTTTTAGTAGGACAGCCAATATCCTCTTATTGTAATAGAAACACACTGTCCTCTTTTATAGTGCAAGTAAATGTACCAAGAATAAAATTCACCAGCCAAATCTCTGATACATTTGTCTTGGTTTACAGTACCACCAACAAAGACCCGTAGGTCAAATATATACTTTCTAAAAACAGCTCCAAAGCATGATCCCATTGACACCAAACTACACTATTGAAATAATAGAATCAGGATTTTAATGTTCTCTAAATTTTCTAATAAAACAAGCACTTCTATCATTCACTTTATATATATATAATGACTCTTTAAACGTAATGGTGACCCATGTTCTTTGATGTTTCTGATACTATTTTGATCTGTGGGCTTTATTACAACTACATTTGCGATGACAGTCAATTTTAATCCAGCCTTCAACAAATGATAGATGTCCTATCATCTTCTATCTTTTGTTTTGTCCTATTCTCCACGAGGGTGAGTTTCTGAATATATATCTAACATGTCGTATTGGTCTAACACTCTCTAGAAAGAAAAGGAGTTTTATGCAAAAAAAAAGACTTGCTTGAGCTAAAGACCACACCGACTGAACCGGTGAACAATGATGTATAATAATCCATTCAGATAAGTTAAGATACCAGCTCATCTCGAATAACAACTACAACAGAGTCATCCAAAAGGACATATCTCTCCCAAAGAATTTGATGACTACTAGGAAATTTGGTAGTGGTAGAGTGTGGTGTGAGGCTTTATGTCTAGAAAAGGGGTGGAATGATTATGCCTAATAAAAATCAGCATTGATAGTCTTAGTTGTATTGAGATTCGAATGAGAATGATTGCCCAAAGTACTCTTAGGGATTTGGAGAATATCCTGTTACTTGAATGGCAAAAAAAATACATACGAAGAAGATCAAAAGTCTCATTGAGAACATGCCTAATAGATGCAAGACTGTCATTGAAGCAAGGGGTGATAGTACCAAATGCTAGGACTATCTATCTGATAAACTTTTAACTATAATTCTGTTGAGCTTTTCAATTCATTATATAAGTTTGAGGACTATAAGATGTGTTTATTGTATCTTTATTATTATAGTTATAAAAACAACAACAACTAGAAGAACATGATACAAGAAATAGAATCAGAGAATCTAAAAAAATCACAAGTCTTTAGAAATTACTGTATCATCTAATAGTATACATGAGTGACTAACGATAGTATAGGAAGTTTTTTATTTCTTTCTACATACTAATGTATTATTTTATCGGGAACTCTTATCAGTATAAATACAGAAAATTTACAGTTTAATTTATTAAAGAAAAAGAAAACTTCATTCATTGTGTTAATCGCACTATGCTAGAATCTCTGGCTATTAATATAGAAAGCAGACCAACAGAAAATCATAATTAATGCCTTACATTAGAAATTTACTATTATATATTTTCAATCCATGATTAAGCATATACTAGATTAATAGATGCAGTGAAGGAAAATAGATTGATTAGGTTCTAACACTAATATCTATATTTCACTCTTATTCAATAGGTTTATATTAATATAATTATGTGACTTACTCATAGACAAAATATCTTATTTTATTCTATATTCAGTATATGAATCTATTTGCAGTCATAATCTGGTAAATAAAGATTTCATTCATGTAGATAGTATGCTTATAATATATAAATAGAGTTACATGTATTGTAGACGTTCATCTAAACTAGAAAGATGGATCACATCGTCTATTATGAGAAATAATTGACAAAATCCAACATGTGTTGAAGTGAGACTATTTACTGATGAAACTCTATATCTTTGAGTTGTACGGGAAATAGAAACAATTGAATGTATCAAAATATATCATGCCATACATAACACAGTGTAACCTTTAACTATTTAATATTGATAAAAGATGCCTTTAACTTGCCAAGTTTCCTTTTTGAAGACAAACAAAATGGGATCATAGATTTATATGGATTCTGTATGTATCTTTTGTATCATTTATTTTTCTAATTCGAGATCTCTTTTGTTATTCAGTATATTTAGTGTTCCTTGATAGGTTTTACAATGGTGATATTGTAAACAGGTTATGTCTTTTGCCACAACCAACTGTAATTGAACTCTCAATACAACTCACTATACCTTGCCTTTTCTCGAATCTTGCTTTAGTTTCCTGTATTTGGAAGAGTATTTGAATGGTATTTAATAAAGGAAGGTTTGAAGTATAGGACTATCAGTGGATAAAAGTCTATTCAAGTGGTGCTTTAGTACTATGTGTGTTATATGCATAGACTGATCTAACTATTATGGCATATTTTTGTAGTGATGGTTTGGTCTATTGTGGATCTACTGAGTAATTATCTAGACGTTGACAGATTGTACTATGGAGGAACAATTCTTAGCAAAAAGGATAGTGTTCATATGTTTTCAGTTAAGAAGTATATAATTGAGTTTGTGTATAATGGATAAGCTTTATATCTTGAGCTATATTCATTTCTCTTTTATTTCAAAGCCCATTCTATTTTCAATGTTATGTTAATTAATATTGATCACAGAAGCATATCACTTATAATGAATTATCTGCTAAAGGAAACAATATGCTGATAGATTGTCTTATACAGATAAAGTTCTAATCGCAAGAAGTAGTGCAATTAAGAGAGTCTGTAGGCTAATCAACAGAGAGTCGATTGTACAATAACATTGACGGAGTTTGTTCAAAACAAACTCTTGTGATGCATCAACCCTTTCATTATCTTATTATAGATAAAGATGACATCAATTGAATCACTACACCTTTCACATTTTTTCCCTTTTTCCCTACTGTTTGTTTTCTTGTCGCACTTTTGCCCTGTCTTCTCTTTCTTTTTATCAACATGGATCTAATTCAAGAGAATGAAAGCAGACCCGTAACTATATATATATATACATATACATATAAAAGTCATCTATTTATTTTATGATGTGTAGAAAAAGGTTGAAACTGCTATGTGGTATTTCGTGGAGCAGATTGCACAAAGAGAAGGTATTTCGTGAGTATCAAAAGCCACGTGCCTTATTCTTGTTTATCTAGCTGAGTCTTTGAACAAGACTGTGACTCCAGATTTTGTAGCCACTTTAGCAGACGTCGTTTACAAGCAAGCAGGTAATGGTTCCTAGAATATTTCTACTTAATAATCTCTTTATAGAAACCATGGCCATGGATTTGGAATCTTTTTCCAAGTAATTATGAATAATATCCTATAGAACTCAATAGAAATAGTACTAATACTAACCTTATCAACTCTATTCGCATTTCTCTCGGTAATTGACTCATGTATTGTTAGACATGCTAAACGAAGTACTGTGTCTATGGATGATGTGTTGGTAAGGACATATACTATAAATATATCTCATCTTTCAATTCTAGCTTTGTGCTCGTCGAAACAATGAACTGGTATGAAAGTAAACAAGATCTCTATCTTTAATAGACATATGTTATAGTATAAATGTATATCCGAGAAAGCTGCGGAAATGTCGACACGAACTTCAGAAAAAAGAAAACGCTCTGAGCAAGACTAGTATACTTTTTTTTTTCATTTTTTTTTAAAAAAAAAAGCATTGGTTCCATATATTCTATATTTGTATATATTTTCTATAGCAGCCTGATTAAGTTGTGAAAGAATGGTTTATTATAAATATTGAACATGTATTATAGAGTTACGTGACATAGTCTTACAGTTACTGGAGCCTAGACCTAAATGAAGGATGTTATGAAATGATTAAATATCCACATTGCTAGTTAAAGGTTTTTTTTTTTTTTTGGATTGTATCTCACTCATACATTTCTTTATCTGTGTTTATAAGTATCTATGGCCATTACAGTTGGTCAGAATATTTCCTTTTACTGAAGGCATTGAGTACAGCTCATATGATATTATGCCATATCTTTGCCAAGCATAAGTCTATAGTATAATGACCTTGTAAATATAGTAATAATAATCTACACCAACTGTTTGATGCCTGAATAGGAAATAGTGATTATAACACACACGATGAAAATAAAAATAAAAAAGTATCAGTTTTTTTGGCAATAAATAAGTTAATTCCACAGAGATACAGTGTCCCTATTCGTATTATTAAGCCATCATTATAAGACCACATTACAGTAGTAAGTTCACAAGAGAATATCTACTTATCTCTATCAATATGAGTACATAGACACTAATCTACACCAGCCTACAGCTTCAATTGCAATTAATGAGATAATGTATAGCTATAGATACAGATATAGACTTATATCAACGTATGAAGTCTATAGACCATCTCTTATTATACACGTGGTGCATCTTGATATCCAGAAAAAGAATAAATAATTGACATTCATGGATTTCAACTTAAAGAGATTATAGTGACCCTATTTTCATCTCAGTTATACTTATTTTATGCCTTACTGTATTTTCCTTTTCTTTTCTTTTGTTTCTTTTCTTCTTTTCATAACACTCAATGAAAAACAGTAGCCATTCTCCAGAAACTTATACTTCTTTAATGCGATTGACTTCATCAGGTCGCCCTTTTGCAAAGGTAGTTTAGACCATTGGATATCAACTCATACTATTGACAGGACCTATTTGATATTTTTGGTGCATTGATTACACAATTGCCACTCAAAAGCCATCGATCTTTCTTTCGCACATACCCCAACAGTATCACCAGCGACGAAGTAGTTGCTCAACTTGCAGATCTTAAGTTTGTTCATGTTATTCGAACTCCCGATTCTTCTGATCCCACTATTTTGATATCCAAACGTACCACTACTACTTTTAGCATGTCCCGAGAAATGGCAAAGACACTAGGACAACATATGCTCAACAGCCATCTAATTGAAAACGCAGCAGACACAGAGTGTTCTACCATGAAGCACAAAGCGACTTGGTACGTGTCGCCCAAGGGAAAATTCTTAATTAAAGACTTTGCTCAACGTTCGGGTGTCAATCCTCCCCACCTGGAGAAATCACTTGGTGCTATCAAGTCCGTTTGGATTTTTAAGTTTGATCGGTCTATGGAAACAGACAGTCTTACCTTTGAACATCTCAACATGACAGCGGGATTTAAAAAGATGATGGCTTGGTTACCAACCGAAACTTTGTTAGCTGACGATGTTGGAGGTATTATGCAAGCTTCAATGCATTACTGAGAATTATGTTTTATAAAAAATACTCATCTACTTTCACTTGTATAGGACTAGAGGGAATTAAGTCGCATGAGTTATCTCATATATTCTATGGTTATCAATGCCATGTGTGGATAAATGAATACACTACAGTTCTGTCTGAGGAAGAGTCAGATAGTATCGCAGCTGAGTTTGTTCACTGTGGTTGGATTACTCAACTGCTCGATAAATCAGACAGAGCTAATAGTTCTATAGATGACTCTATTCTCTTCAAAAGAACAAGAAGGACAATGTATTATGTCACTGAATCTGGACAGACAATTCTTGGATGGTACCCCAAGACAAATTCAAAAACTCCCGAAGCATCTTTAAAAACATCAGACATTGTCAGTATTTCTTCAACTGTACAGGGCCAGCCTGTAAAGAGACGCAAGTCAATTGCCAAGCGTGTTTTATCTACTGGCCTTCAAACTGTTTCTGATCCAACGGAGATTCCTTCTGCTATCATCTCTCATGAAGACGCTAAAGAAAGTTCCGATCGGCCTGGCACCAATCTTCCATTATTGGATGTTTCATTCTCTGGTGTGTCTCAGGAGTCAACTGTTGATGATATGACTAAACATATGCTCCGACTGAGAATTTCTGAAAAAACGGACTATTGTGACAAGTCAGTCTCCAGTATCCTATCCGATTGCTCATCTCAAGATAGCTCATCTGAACTTTCTTTAACGAATGAATGCCTTTCTACACCAACAAGCATAGAGAGATCTGAGGTTGACCCCCTTGCACTTGCAGAGAATACAGACCCAAATGTTATACAGAACCTTAGTTCAGTGGCTCAAGAGACTCAATGGATTCGCCTTCGACAAATTCTTGAAAACCATATAACAAGAACACATTTTCGTAATTTCATGATAGCTAATTTCTGTGAAGAGAATATCAACTTCTGGGCAGATTACTATGCGTTAAGAAAAAAGGCAAGATCACGTCGCATTGAGCTCAAAGAACTTCTCACAGACTGTTATATCATCTACGAAACTTACATCAGTATGAATTCAGTATCAAATGTCAATATCGACCATGTACTTCGTCAAAACATTATTAATTTGGTAACAGCCACTTTCCGAATTTCGCTTGAAATTATCCAAGACATGCCTTTCCTTAATATTCCTGTCCAGCCAAACAATATAATATTCACTATTAACGGATCAAGTGAACAATGTCTCAAGACACTTATGCAGATGTATGATAAAGTGAATGATCATATTTGTCGTCTCATGGCCCAAGATTCTGTACCCAGATTCATCAAAACAAAAATATATCAGCAATTGGTAACACAGTCATCACAGTCATCACACTGAACAGTAGATTTTTTTTTTCATGTTCATTTATTTGCTTATTCTATAGCTTAGTTATTATGGAAAGCCATACGTTTGTTTGTATTTATTCATCTATGCTTGTACATTGCTTTTCTTTTTTCATTTTTTCTTTCTTTTTATATATGACCTCAGAATTTATCTGTTAAGCTTCTCATGCCTAATTCCAGGATACACACCTTATAATCAATACCTAACTATTTAATTGATGATCACTATTACTATCTTTACTATTCTATACATCGTTATCATAGTAACTTAGTTTTTAAAGAGTAAGAATAAAATAGAATACAACTTACACACCCAAAGAAATTTCTGGCTTTTAAGCGATAACACACCTCTTTACAGAACACTCTTTTAAAATCAAAAGGTTTGCAAGTATCTAAATTATTGTTTCTTTTTGTGGAATACCTCACTGTCGCCTTTGGGCTTTTAGTCCAAAGGTATACGGAATAGTAGAACGTGTAGTTAAACTCTGTTATTTATTGAATGAAATAACTATGTCTTTTATACTTTTCTAATGGTATATATTCAGGGGTTAGCTATCGAAAATATTGTGAACTATCAACATCTCTTGATGTTCGATAGAGTTCTCTTCTTGTTTTGGCAATTAATGAGTTCTGATTCTCAAGAGAGTGATCCTTTCAAACATGGCAAAAAGTCTTCACGATATTACTATCAAATTGTATTATCAATAGAATACAGTGTTGATGAATGAAATTGTTTATAATAATATTATAGCTGATACTATATTATGACTATAGCTACTTCTGTTCTAGAAATATTCCTTATATCAATAGAATCCACACCCTAAAAGCTTTATGCTTTATCCTTGGTAGACAGATAACTATGCTTAAGAGTCTACCCTAGACATTATTGACCTTGTAAAAGACTACCTAAGACTGACTTGAAAGGAGTCTTTATTAATGACAGAAGAGTGTCTTGTAGATTACAATAAGCTCAAGCCCAGATAAAGACACTGTTTACCTTTTTATCACTAGAATAGTCTTTGGTAGTGTCTACCACCTCCTTCTATTGTTTCTCTTTGTTAATAATGGCACATTACCTTGCTCATTTATGCTCATCTTGAAGAGTATTTGGGTGTTAAGTTGTGTGTGCAGTGCGGGAAATAACAAGATAATAACAAGACCAAAGAATAAAAAACAAAAACAAAAAGATTCACATTCTGGTGAGGTATACAGTCCCATACAATAAATGAGTGGACAGCAAATTTATTTTCTATTTTCTATTTTACAACTTATTCAAAAAATAACTCCAAACAATAGAAATCAACCAACTCTTAGTCAAGCACATAAAGATGGTCCTATCAAAAGAAGAGATCATAATATGTTTATTAGAGGTCAAATCATAGGACAATAGAAAAGACATGCCACTTACCAAGAGATTGCTGACGATATCGACATCCCAAAGAGCACAGTGGGCAAGAGTGTCCTATTGTATAAAGACAAATACTCTGTTACAAAGCACTGAGCAATATCTTTATAATAAGAATTTCTATCCACTCACTTATTGTATGGGACTGTATATGTGCATAGAAAACCCATGGGATTCACAGCTTCCATTGATAGATATACAAGCTTTATGCTTTAGCACAACTTATTTTTTAAATCACAGATTAAATGAATGGTATATGAAAAACTGTTATAAAACAGAAATAACATAAAAAGAAAAGGTCAACTCGTCTTTCTTTTCTTTTCTTCATGGAATCTGCTCTAAAGATTGTGGCAGTGAAGAACTCAATCACTAGTGTCGGATGGAAACCGGGTTACCTCTGTCAGGACATACATCTTGAACAGTCAATTATGAAAAGTTTGTAGGATACATCGAGGAGAGAGTTAGAATCACCCCAGTATTATATAACTATTATTCAAATGAAGATACTCCTGCTGTGGAAAAATGGTATACCAATGGTTTACTCCCATTTCGTAAAATGAAGCCTTTGATTTTTATTAATCAACAACAATCAGACAAATATCTAGCTAGTAGTGACCAATTCACCAAAACATAAAAAAAAAAGAATCCGGTGTAGTTATCGCTACACTACATCCAAATACACGTAAGTCTTTTTTGAACCATACTACATTTCTACACTATTTTATCTCCCAAAGATGCACCAATATTTTATGAAGATAGTGTAGCTATTGCTAGGATAGGCAGACAGAATTTGAAATAGTTCATTTAGACAGCAAAAATACCTTTTTAAAACACATTAGCCAATTATAGAAATTGTGTTATTTTATTGTCTGTGTATTTACTTTTATATCCCAAAAATCTTTAGATGTGTTTATAGCCATACTGATTGACACCTATTGTGTGCCCGTAAAGAATAGAGGAGACCTTGTTCACTCTAAATACCCATAATAGAACATAAAGAACAGGTCAAGTGATCTATTCTCTTCGATTCTAGTTCCATTCTTCAGTGAGAGTATTTTTAATAATAACAATAATAATAATAAAGACTCTATCACGTTATCCAAAACCTGTAATGCTTTTATTGAAATTTGTGTGCCATAGGAGAGGATTGATATTTGAGAATTTTTATAGACCATAGATGGATGTCAAAGAAAGGTGCTAACATTTCTCACTATCTAGTACTACGACGGAGTACTGAGACGTATAGACCACCATTCAAGGTATGCGAAAATTGTTCCCCAATCCTCTCTATTATCAACATTCTATTCTTTATTGCCAATGCACTGGCATCCCTGCCCCTGTTCTGCTGTCAATATTTATCTTGGAACTGTCTAATGAAAAACACAACTGAAAAGAGTTCAATTGAAACTGATGTATTTTACTTGGATAGGTATTTGGAAATAGCTTGGTCTTTTTGTTCTTATACATAACCAATACATTTGCTTATTTATTTATCTACACATTTTCTTCTCCTGTTGCTGAATGTACTGACTATTCATCAGGCAAAGGAGAGGCAGGAGGATTTACATTACACAAAGTAGGGGTTAGAGAAAAGAATAGAGTTATTAAATGCACTGTACAAAAGATTTGGGAAAGAGTTATCACACCAAAGAAGAGATGTCAATTAAAAGTGGTGTGGCTTCATCTGTGTTCATGCCTGTAACATCACGTTTGCAGATAGGACACTAAGATTGAATTCACAAAATATGAGTTGCCTAACCACATGATGACTATGACTTGTTTCTACTTACGAATTTTTTACGTGTTGTAAGCCATGCATCAACACAAGATGCATGAAAATCATGGTGACATGGCAGCACACGCACAGTTTCGTCTTGCTTATACGCTTCCAAGCAAATAGGGCACTCTTCAGTTTCATTTTCCAAGGCCTTTTTATGACTAAATACTTTGAGTGTAAGTCCAGATACGATATGCACAGGAGCAAGGTCTTGTTTCTTTTTCTGAAATCTTCTAATTTTCCATGTAGCATAGACAAAAAACATCATAATGCTTGGTGATAAAATAACTAACAAAAGTACATCCACCACAGGCCTATTTCCTCACATTAGCTCTTTCTCCAGTCTACACTTTTCTTACCAGCTGATAAATCCATCCCATTCCAACTTGACTAACACTAGCTCATTCTTCTGGAGTTGAACAAGGGAGTGGTATTCATTTTTGGATACAAACACGCTTGGAATAACAATATCTGATGTATCCCCTATAAAGAAGAACTGCCATGAGATACCATAGCGTGTAAATATAAATTAAGTCACTTACCAGGTGCATACATAGTAATCCAAGTAGAACTTTCAGGATCTCCTACGACAACAGCTATGGCTCCACTCTCTTGCATGGATCGAATTTTTGTAATGAAAGAACATTCACCTCTTTTCACCAATGCAATCCAATTTTTAGTGAGGCTTTTGACAGGTGTACAACCAAATGGGTCCTGTGCCTCCATTAAGAGTCCAGAAAGGCCATCTATGACAGGAGGACCAAAGGCTGCACTGTGATCTGGGTAAGTAATATTACTGTTCTAAGGCAATGAATTAGTTGTTATGTTTCTTTATTCATTAGTATTTCATACCAGTAAAGAAATGGAAGCTCTTGCGACTGCAGTAAAGGCAAGTATTAATAGAGTTTTTAGCATTTGAGAACAGACTATAGAGTGGAAAGAGAAAGCAAGAGGGAAAAAGGAGAAATCGAGTGAGAGGGGGATTTTATTTGAGTGCTGACCAAAAGTACTTTGTTCAGTAATAGATTATACCCTCTATTTCTTACTCTAATTCTCTTTATCTCGAAGCTATCCATCTATCCCTCTTTCTTTTCAAATGCGACCTCAGTCAGACTCATTTTCGATCGCTCGATGTCAGAGTATAGACACTACCCATTGTTCTCCACGGAGAAATAAGTCACGAAGCAGTAGAGCCACGAAACAAGTAGAAACTCTTGGTAGATCCATTTCTCAAAGGATCCAACGGTTTTCTTTACCTCGACTACTATCTCCTCATGTTGTTACTACCCACACCATCAGCAAAGATTATGATCCAACCACAGGCAATAAAATGATCAACCACTATATGATGCTTCAGGAGATTGGCAGAGGAGTTCATGGCAAAGTGAAGTTGGCTCAGAACACTACTACAGGCCATTGTGTTGTAAGTTAACAGAATCTATTTTATATATATATACATAAACATGTACACATGTATTCTACAGAAGAGGAAGTTATGCTTGTAGAGCTTAAATGTTCTTTTAAAGGCCATCAAAATAGTAGATAAACACAATAGAAGACGGCAGCTGGGTTATAGTCTTCGTCTATCCAAAGGAAGTGTTTCTTCATCTACAGAAAAAGAATCAGAGCACATCTATCGAGAAAGTGAGCAGAAAGTCCGAAGAGAAATTGCTATTCTTAAGAAATGTGTTCATCCTCATGTGGTTCGCTTGTTGGAAGTAATGGACGACCCAGCCAGCCGTAAAATCTACATGGGTAATTCTGGTGTCTTTAGCTTCCTCTACATAGCTCACTCTACAGATCATTGTACCTACATAACCACCCACATTCATTTTTATTGTTGTTTCTGTTTCTGTTTCTGTTGTTGTTGTTGATTTATTATTGCTGATCTTAGTCCTTGAATACATGAGAGGTGGAGAGATCTTATGGAGAAATAAGGATGAGCCAAGACTATCTGTGGATCGTGTGAGGAGTATTTTTAGAGATGTTGTGAGCGGCCTCGATTACCGTAAGTGTATCTACCTATGACAATGCTCCTTACTCAACTTAGATGAGAAGTTTAGTTCATTACCAGGGCATTATTCACCGTGACATAAAACCCGCTAATCTCTTGTTGACTCAAGACCAAGTAGTCAAGATATCGGATTTTGGTGTATCGTATTTTAACCAACATTTGGCAGGTGATGTTGGTACTGACACTAGACCTATGGACCGTGAGTTGGCCGAGACAGCGGGAACACCCGCCTTTTTTGCCCCTGAACTTTGCAGTGTAGACATAGAAGGCCACCAAGAGCATCCAGAGCAGAGAATTACCAAAGCCATCGATGTATGGGCATTGGGTGTGACACTCTATTGTTTGTTGTTGGGTCAATGCCCCTTTATTGCTGCTACAGAGTTCGAACTGTTTGATATCATCCCCAGAGAGCCACTGTCTTTTCCTGACTCTTTTATTGATGAGCAGGCTAAGCTTCTTCTTGAGGGATTGCTAGATAAGAATCCTAAGACACAGATGACTCTCGAGCAGGTCAAGGCAAATAAATTTTTACTCTTCCTTTTTCATTTACTAATCCTTGTCAATAGGTTCACCCATGGGTCATTCAAGATCTGAGAGATCCAAGTGCTTGGTGGAAGATAGCCGACCCAAGACAATACAAGACAGTGAAGATAACAAAAGATGAAGTGGATAAGGCAGTAACAATAATGGTAAAGGTTGGCCTGATAAATTTTGTCTTTGTATTAAACACTTTTGTTTTGTAGGGTCGTCTCAAAAATACACTTCATAAGGTGTCTAATTCTTTTACTTTTTTTACGCACCCATTCACACAACGCTCTTCTGTTAGTGTCTGTCACTCTGAGCCTTTCCCCTCTCCCTCTTTTTCTTTTCCTTCCTCTTCCCCCCCTCCTCCTCTTCCTCCTCTTCCAAACCACTCTCATCCTTTTCTATCTCATGCACCTGATAATGACTGTGTTTATACCAACCATTTCCCCCTTTCAAGCCAACTATCGGAAGAAGATCAAGAAATTCAAGAAGTTTGGCTTGAGGTTCCCTCAGATCATATCCCCGACCATAATACTCCCTCTCCCTCGTCCTCTTCTGATTTAACTATCCAATTTAGTTGATATTGTGAATAATAAATTTTTCCTTTCTCTCTCTTTCTCACATATTTAGACATATTATGTCTATGGTTTATTTACACTCTAAAATATAGAATACAGAACTAGCTACGGTACATAGGGAGGTGGGGGTGAATTGGGCTTTCCATCTGAGTTTGATGTAGAATGGTGTTGTTGTAATATTTGCTGTCTCAATCATTGCTGCTGCATGCTGGGTGTAGAGTGAGGATGAGAAATAGAACGAGAAGAGAAAGAGAAAAAAGAGAGAGAGAGAGCAATGTGTAGTGCCTACATATCCCATGGCCATATAATCAGACTCTGTGGTAGTGGCAGTGGCAGCAGGAGATACCCACACAAACATGGAAGGTCCACTTACCACCACCAATGATCCTCTATAGCGTCTCTATGCAGTTATCCCCGCCCACCCTAGAAAGAGAATAATGCTTATGACAATTACAATAATATAAACTGTACAAAGACTTTTATGTTCAAGGATCCGTATCTGTTGAGAAGACTGGCAGCGATGTAGGGTACCACTTACTGCACATACGTGGCCTACATAGCATTGGTGGGTAGAGAGACAGGGACTGTTGATAAGGAAGCGGGGAAGACATATGTTTGAATCAAGTGAACAGTATGTGTTGATATTACAGTCACTTGTAGAATCATCCATAGGGTTAGTGAGATGATTGGGAGACCATCGAATGGCTGTTCCATTGCCTAATGACGTTGTGATAGGCTTGGGTATAGTAACACATGGTTGGTTAAGTTGAACTTTCCCCCTTCAAAGACTGGAGGACTTTCTGGTCCATGAATAACTCAACTGTTAATGTTAATACATATTCACTGACAAGCCTATCTTACTATGCGTTATTCTGTGAACTGCAGTGAATGGTTGTGTTGGTGACAATACATGCCTGACTATCTTTGTATGGCCATGTGCACTCGGTAGCTATCCAACCTGGAGCTATCTCTGTACAGACACTCTTCACAAATAAAATAAAGAGAATTATAAATTTAAGCATAATTACAAGGCCATTGGAAATAAAGCGATAAAGAAGCCTCTTTGCCAGTTTATCTACTTTTCATTTATTCATTTGAAAAATCAACCTTATTGTAATGAGGGACAAAAATGATGGAAAATGAAAAAAGTCTTACTTTGAAAGTGGGACAAAACACCTTAAGATAGTGTACTATACTTGTCTGGAATAGGCAAGTAAAGTAAAGCAGCAGACGATCATTTAACGATGACAGTAAATAAAGTATTTGATTGAATGCCAAAAATAATGATGATGAGGAGGAGAAGGTGGAGGTAGATATTCATTTCATTAGTGTTTATTCTTATATTTATTAAATAAAAGATATTATCTACTTCTACTGTAAAATAGCCCTTGAGGAATTCTCGTTTTACGTTGTTCTCCATACTTTGCTCTCAAATAGTACACACCCAAAGATGTTCGGGATATATAAAGAAATATCCTGAGAATAAAATTGTATTATTCTTATGATTGGCGAAGATGTTTGAAAAGGCCTTTTCGCTGTCTAAATGAGCTATTTCAAACTCTGTCTACCTGTTTAAGTAATAGCTATTGACTTTGCAATTAAAAAGTATAGAATTGGATATAAAAAGAAGAAATAGAACAAGAATCACTCCAAAATTACAACTCAGTCACTACTATTCTTCTCTTAACATAATGTGTTATCTATATGCTCAGTATTTGCAGTATGACACTGCTTAAGAAAGATGTATTATAGGACACACACTGAATTAAATCTAGTGGCCATTGTCCATAAAATAGAACCAAATTCACTTACATTGAGAACTGTATAGTCACTCATTGAATCCATATCCATAATTACTCTAACAACTATGTTATTGTAACTGTTCTCAACAATAGTACTTAATGAGAGCTAAGTATTGGTTCTAATATTGTCTTTTAGGTCCAAGGCAAATAGAGTGTGAATTGTTTGACTTGTGAATTTTATGACTCGAGGCTAGTGTATACATTACCAGAATAGAGAAAGAAAAATTATTTGTTTTGATATTCCCCTCTTGTTATTTCCCACACTGCACATACAACTTAACACCCAAGTACTCGTCAAGATGAGCATAACTGAACAAGGTAATTTACCATTATTAACAAAGAGAAACAATAGAAAGAGGTGATAGACACTACCAAGGACTATTCTAGTGATAAAAAGGTAAGCAGTGTCTTCATCTGGGCTTGAGTTTATTACAATCTACAAGACACTCATTGTATTATTATTAGGCAAGTAAAGACTCCTTTCAAGTCAGTCTTAGGTGGTCTTCTATACTGTCTAGGGTGTCTAAAGTATACTCCTGAGCATATTTATCTATCTCCTAAGGATAAAGCACAAAGTTTTTAGGGTATGGATTCTATTGCTATGAGGGAATGCACTTATGCAGTAGCTATATTATTATTAGCTATATTATTATAATAATCAATTTTATCCATCAACAATTTTATTCATAAACAATATATTTTACTGATAATATAATTTGATATTGAGGTATCCACAAAAAGAAACAATTATTTTGATACTTGCAAACCTTTGATTTTAAACACATATCCATAAAAGGGAATTTTATGTTGTGACTTAAAAAAAAGGAGGTATCACCGCTTAAAGGCCAGAAAAATCCTCGGGTGTGTAGCAGCATAATAAGAATTGCATGTCAGAAGTATGCACTATTCTAAAACAGAGAAAACGTTGAATTTTCAATAAAAACAAGATTAATCAAAAAAACACATTTGAATAAGCATCTTTCAATAAAATTGAACCCCTAAAGACACTTTGTGATCGGACATACAAAATATATCGAGAGTCTTGTTTTTATTTATTTTTATATTTCCTTAATAAGAATGCACTAAGCTCAAATACCTACCAAAAAATAACCATGATTTGCATTGATAAATGATAGACTGATCGTATTCATGTGTGTGTGTATTTTTTTTTAATAAAATAAAAGTGCTTTAATTAAATGTCTAAAACGATTTCTTTATAACTAATAAAAATCCAATTTCTTTTAGTTATGCATGAAGCCATTTCACTTATAAAAGGCTACTGACAGTAAAGTGTTACTGTTTGTGTACAGTCAGTGACATGTTTGATAGCCTTACTTTGGAAAACCAAGCGTTCATCTTTAGACTCAACAACTCAAGCCTGTTTTTTTTCTCAGCTCTAAATATCCCTTGATTTGACTTAAAATAATCTTAGAGTAAAACGAGTAGAATAACAAGCATAATAGAGGTGAGCCTAAGTCATAGTTGTTACTAAATGAAGAAATATTGGACAATAAAAAAAATATCTTGAGTATTCTGCCAAGAGAATGGATAGGAGAAATGCGTTTAATTGATACTTACACTACACACATTATACATGGCTAAAAAACTATTGATGGGACACACTAAGTATTTGAAGAATATTCATCTAGAAATAAAGCATGTGTGGTTTGAACACATTATCCACTTATACAAATACAATTTCATGAAGATTGATTACAGTTGTTAACTAAAAGATCAACAGTTTATAGGGACAAGGATTATCTGAGTTTTTTTTAATACTATTATAGGAAATACTTTCTATCGAAAATACCTATCTTAATATCACAGGTTAGTTGATAAGTCTTGCATTGTATCCCACAACCTAATGCTCTTGAATGTCTTTTCTTAATCACCAGGTGTTGTAAGTAAAAAGAAACTGCATGGTTGACTCAAGTTAGAATAAACTTAGCAAGTCCGCCAGTGTTTTTCTCTTGCATTATTATTATGATTGAGCAGCTTCACTGTCTTTTTTTTTTTTTTTTACAATAGTCTATCTTTTAATACATTAGTTCGCTATAAGATTTTTTTGTCTAAGAAATTATACGTATACTCACTATTTGGGATGTTAGATATTAATCTAAAGTATACCCTATCAGTATAGTTCATTACAGGGTTTTTCTAATATAATAATAATAAAAAAAGGTATTCACTTGAAAAATTGAACTTATGATGTTACCAGGAGGGCGATCTTGTAGTTTAACTCTACAGTAGAAGTAATGCTTAGCGGATAATCATTGTTATTAGGAAATTCAAAAATATCATCTATAAAAAATATGGTTAGAAAATGAGATTAATGAATTCATGTGAGGCCATTATTACTATTATAAAAATAAAAATAAAGGGTGATTGTCTATATAATTGAATATTTCTCTATAATAATTGCAATATTGTAAATTCTATTCAAAACAGCTTCCATATACCATACAATGCTTATAATTCAGTTATAACAGTATTAAGCCTAGAAAATTAATAAATAAACATGTTTTTCAATATATCTTACCCTGTTTTAAAAAGAGAAGTGGTGCCAATATATTAAGAGATATATAACACATTTTAGCTATCCACAGAAATCCAGTTGCGATAACTGAAGGATTGTAGTTCAAACGTTATGGTTACATAAAACCTGACTGGTTGTGGACTCCGGCATTTTCACACACGAATGCAGCAGCCAGCTCATTCTGGAGCAATGTTTCAAGATAGCAAAATATATTTTTAATACTCAGAAACTTTCTATATTGCCCGCACTACAGTAATCTTTCACAAAAGTTATTTCTTCTCACACCAAGCATCATTACTACATTCATGTGGTGTTTTTTTATATAAATATAAATATATATGTCAAAACTATATTTTAGAATAGGATAATTTGTATTTATTAAATTCAATGATAATAAACATAGGCCAAATACAAAACGAATGTACACAGTTAATGGTCAGCATCAGAAAGTATTCTTTCCATAAATGGCACTCATACAGATATGTGTCACATGATACCACTGATCTGCAAAATCGAACGCCAGATGATGAGAATAGGAATCATGTATAGGAGAGCATGAACTAAAAAAGTGTTTCTTACAGTCCAAAACAATAAGCATTCATCACAATATAAAGAATTCTTTATAAAAAAATCCCAGATGTTGATTTACTATTTTGTTTATTTCACACTACTAAGCATACACTCAGCATTGTTATTACAAACAAGGTATAGAGTATGCTTGTACACACATTCTTGTTCATAGATGTCAACTGAGGATTAATAAAACTCAACCTATGTAGGTTCATTATACTGTGATAAGTAAATTTTTAGTCATTAAGCACTGTAAGAAAGCAGATATTTGTTGTAAATATATCAGTCTAACCTTTCATTTATTCTTACTGAAAAAAGAATGACGTACTGGGATCCAAAAAAAAAGAAATGCATGGGGATAAGTCAATGCTAAGGTTGCTTGAGCACTTGAGCGGACCTGTTTTTTCCTGAATATCCTAAGGGTTGGATTCTGAATATGTGTATTTTAACATTAAAAAGTGGCTAATAAGTTATTATTTATTATAATAAAAAATTAAGACTAAAAAGGCCAATGGAAATTAGACATTTTCCTAAAATATTACATGCAATGAGAAATAGTTAATAATCCTCTCCTCTCTCCTTTTTTGTGTCATCCCAGATTTACAGTGTTTTGCGTTTGAAAATAGGAAAATTTCTATTTTCAAACGCAAAACATTGTACATTGGCTTGGGATTAAAGTACATAATTCAACATTTTATTTTGTTTGTAAATAAGAACAATTTTCATAAATAATAATAATAAAAAAGCAACAAGCGACAAAAATAATAATAATAAAAACATCCAATGAAAATATATATCTACATGCAAAATAATTGCAGTGCATTCAATCTCGGCTATATACATTAATAGATATGAGTTATCCAATACATTATGAAAGTAAAGCAAGTGTAAGAAGAATGAGTAAAATGATCGAAGAAACGGGGGAAAAAAAGGGCATATTTTTTTTTTAAAAAAAAAAAGGCAATGAAGATGAAACAAAATAAGGTAAGATAAATAGAATTGCATACAATTGGATTCTCAGAGAGATAGGTAAATTTTCCAGTGTTTCGATTTTCTTCGATTATTTCAGCAGGTTTTTCCTTCTCACTTGTAAATCGTTTCATAGCAACAGAAAAGCAAAGACAAAGACAAAAAAGCAACAGAAAAGAAAACAGGAAAGAAAAGAAAAGATAAAAAAAAAGATAAAAAGGTAAAAAAAAGAAAAGAAAAAGGAAATACAAGGCTTAGGTTATCGACTAGGTCGACACTATAGTAATAGAAGTTAACAGTACAAGTTGGCTTAATATCCAGTTACGCCTACATGTAGGTATAGTCTATAAGGTTTTAAAAATGGTTAAATAAACTTTTTCACTTAAAATTATAGTATAAAACTTACTATTAGATGTATTTTGTAAGAATATTGGAGACAGGTCAACTGAATCAACATAAGTAGAATCAACCATAGGCATATCAATAGTCATCATCTGTCCATTCATACTGAAAAATGGATCTGGAAATGACTCATCGAATAGATAGCATGAGTCTACACCATAGACTGGTAAGGTGGATACAGGTGTAGGTGCAGGTGTTTGTAAAGGTGTGTCTGTATTACATATAGCCTGGGCCATAGGAGTCTCATTCAAATAAGAACTTGTGTTCACATTAGAGTGATCAAAGGTGTGTACCGACTGATAAAGAGCGTCTTCAGTGGACCAAACTTGATCAAGAGGGGACCATGCATCTAATTGGGGCATAAGTCTTGGAATATCCGATAAAGGATACACAGAATGAGTGGGTGATGAGTAAGGAGGATCAAAGAGAGGAGGAGGAAGAGAAGGAAGAGGAGGCAGGGGTGAGATAGTTGAGGTTGAGAAGTAAGATGGCGAAGAAGATGGCGTTGTTGTTGCTGGTGTCATCGTTGCGGTTACTGGTGATGTCAGAAAACAGGCATTGGCAGAAATTGCATTCATCCTGTGAGGATAGGTCTGTCCATGTGAAGAGGGCTCAATTTTCTCTTGCTTCTTTTTAGATATAGACAGTTGTTGGGATTGCAACTTAGAAGTGAATTTCTTCAAGAGCGAATGAGATGATTTCTTTTTTACAACACGATAAGAGTCAGAGGATGGAATAGGAGAGGGAACTTTTTTGCTGGTTTTACTGTTGTTGTTGCTCGCCATGTTTGTCACAATTTTTTTATCTGTGCTTCTTTTATTTTGAGAAGAGGATGGCTCACTGCCGTTTTTTTTTTTGAGAAATAGAATCGATCGATGAGCCTGCTTTCTCAGTTTTTCGTTCTCTTCGCGCAAAACTCGAAGTTGCTTTTGGAAAGTCGTTTCACGTTGAACAGAAGTTGACACTTTAAATAATAAAATTGGTAAAGTTAGAATGTGAAATGTAAACTATATCTTAATCAGTGGCAGTCGGTATTTACCATATTCTAAAGACTTTGTAACTATCATGGTTTTGCTGGGACGACGAACTGTTTGAAGAGAAGGTAAGACATGGGCGAGCTGCTGAAATTTCGTATTAAGTCCTTCACGACGTTGACGTTCAAGAGCATTATGAGCTGATCGTTTATCATTGTTGGCAAGGTCACTATAAAAAACAATAAATCATTAATAAAAGAAAAGCACTTGGAAAATATAAACTATTTATTTTATTTTATTTTATTTTATTTCTACCTTTCTTCCAGTGGTGACATGTCAGAGGAAAAAGAAATTCCTGTAAGTACATAAATATAAGCACACAAGAATATAGCTTATGAGTTACTATTATCTTAATCCTACCAAAAGGATGAGATGAAGTCACAGCAAATGCACCGACAAAATCATTGAGTGTGTGGTGAGCAGATTTCCCAGTGTTGGTGATTTTTTTCTTATCAGATGGCATTGTAATAAATGATGAGATTTTGAATGTTTGTTTTAAAGGATGTTTTTTTTTGAAAAATAAGCAAGTAGATTTAAGGGTTTATATAATCTAAAATCAAATTCAATTGTAGGAGATACATCTATAGAATGTGTATGACAATGCGGGGGACTTATATCTGAAGCACTATTCAACACTATTTGAGTGTTTTTTTTGTTTAACCTTCATGGACTAAATTATCCCTGAATAAGATAGATTATGACCTTGCGATTTTTGACTGCATTTCAGCTAAGATACCCGATATGAAAAGCTTACTGATAAATATTCTAATCGGGATACATTAATAGCAAGCCTAGTTGCTTTATTTGACGCATACAATAGAACCAGTTTGATTATATCTAATTCTTAGGATATATTGACAAATTTAACGTCTGTGCATGCCGTAGTCTTATTTTGTCTTTAAACATATTAGATATACAATATATCTATTGGATAACAATTTCTATGGATAAAAAACAATTTTCTATTGGTATACGTTTTCTTTTAGTCTAACAGCTACTCTGTTTATGTAACTACTTTTTTTTCTTAGTTTTCTTCAACTTCTTTATTTTCTTCATACCTTTAATTTACTTGGTTTATATTTACCTAGATATGCCTCATAAGTTCTCCAAGTAGTTAAGGATATATTGGAGAAATGATATTCTTATATCTTTAAGCACCACTTTTTTTTTGGATTGCATATAGATTATTGTCAAAGGCCAATTGCTTATTTTGTAAAGGCCGTGCGAGCAACCACTTTCGGTTAAATAAAAATAAATAAAAAACAATTTTCCCATATACTTGCTTCTAGTAAACAAAGTCAAATCGATACGAAATAAACGATAGGTGAGATCACCGATTAATCATGGTAAAAGACTGTGTATCTGTTCGATGGCCGTTACTTTACTTTTTCTGTATTTAAGCTTTATTCATTTTTTCTTTTATTAAAAATTAAGGAATCTTGTATATGTTTTCTATGCTATCTTAGGGCTTCGAACTACTTTCTTGTTCTTAAACCAATTGAATAGCATAGGAATATTATTGTTTTGGAAATTTTCTATTGTTTAAATTAATACAATACTCTTATCAATCCCTTTTCACAGAAAAAACTACGCCATTCTTCATAGGCCTTGATAACATAGACCAGCTCTCCCTTTCCTTCTCGTGTCATCTACACTCTTTTAGATAGGATAGGCATCATGATTTGTTCACTACCGTCTCCTTGAATCATTCACTGAGCTTGACTGTACAAAGGCTTTCGGACCATCTAATAAAGTGGAATCCGAATATTCGGATCATTATTAACGAATTGACCAGCTTTATTACTTCTATTATTGTTTTACGGTATAGGGATTGCAAAATGACAACCTAGTTTGTATAAACAAGACAAAAATTTAATTATCAATTCTACTATAGAAATTCTTTTAAATTTTTTATAAGTCTTCAATAATATAATATGCTTTACTCAAGCCCCTTTGTTGTATTCCGTAATAAAGTGATCAGCAGAAAAATGACTCTACTTCGGGCTCTAAAGTAGCTAGCTATCATGCTTTTATTTATTTTCCGAGAATGTTGCAGTAAACTTCATCCAGGGAGAGCCACAAACAAAGGATATCTCCGCGGATCGAGATACTCAGTGGCTATACTCCAGATCGTGAGAGGTAGTTATTGTAGTTTATTAGATTTGAAATGCTAATCCTTTCTTTTTTATTAACAAACGAGTACGTCACGCCGATTAAAAGCCACGATACCTGAACGTGAGGATCACAAGGTAAGGATGGGTCAAAATGACTGTACCACACACATTTTTCGAAAAGGCCAATCTTAAAATTAGTTATTCAAGGTAAATTTGACTATGTAGCCTGCATGTAGCTAGAAACCACTATTGCTTTCAAGTACTAGTCTATGGTATAACAATAGATATAGAAAATGTGTTGCATCAGCCTTACGTTAGATAATCGGGACATGAGAGTGCTCTTGATACGCTTACACAACTATGAGTAAAAGCAATAGAATATTTGCAGTCAGAAGACATTCTAGAACAACTATATATTGCTATTAATTACGCTTTGAAGTTTTATAGTTTATTTATTCTAATATCTACTGAAAAGACACAATCTCAATAGTGCATGTCTACATAAAGAGCTTTCTATCAATACACCATCCACTAAGTTTTTTTTCCCAAGTGGATGGCTAAGTAATTAAAAGTCTGCTTTAGAATATAAAATAGGGTTTTTAAGGCTAGGATAATAGAAGTATGAATGAGTCTACATAAGATACACTAGATTTAGCCATATGTAATATAGTAATTCAGAATATAGACACTTTTATATACTATCTTTCCTTTTATCAATTATTCCTTTGACTGTATTTGACGTCTTCATTAAATAAACTATCTTCTTAAAAACAAATATACTTTAATAATGATAATGATAATATTACATCATTCTATATTGGATAGAGTGTTGCCTAAACATAGACTCTATGTCCTATAGCATAGACTCTGTACCAAGTAATGTAGCCTTGCTTTCCCGCTATTTTCCAAAAATGGATGAAATACACCAGAAAACGGTTTCTGCATTTTGGTGGGGAATACAAGGATTTACAATATGGCAAGATTAGTACTCTTACACCTAAGGGACACCTCATATGAGCAAGCTTAGACTACAGCTGATGAAGCTTCTATTTCTCAATTAGAAAGAAAAAAGTTGTTCTATTTAATCACCTTATTTGTTACTAAAGGGATTTCAAAGTAACAAAGTATATCACACATATGTTTATAATATATTTGAAATATCACTATTGTTTTAAATTTTGAAACAATAACAAATAACTATTCAATAAATCAGTTTATATATAGCAATTCAAGATCCTCAACGTCTTTATTGTGTTGGTTTTACAGACTTCAATTTTGTCTTGTAGCCATGGGTGATCTATGAATAGGTTATTGGGTGTTTGCTATACTGATGAATAATCTAAAGAGTACTTTGTTGTTTACAAATGTTATTTCTCTGAACTACATCAGGAAAAAGAAAACGATCTGAAAGATCTGAAAGCTATGAAGATCAGAGATTACTAGGACAATACCGATGTCAAGAAAAGGTGAAGTTAAAATGACAGCAAATTGATACAGATAAATGATCTGCTACAGAATCCTAATTATAATATAATGCTGTGAACGCAATGTGAAGGAGGCAAAAATAGAAGGAAGATAATGTGGTGCACGGTCTTTGTGAAAGGAGGTAAAAAAAAAGGCTGAATAGCATTACAGCCAGAAAAGTGAAAATGAAAGCTGAAAAATAGTAAGCTGTACACAAGTTAAAAAGACAATAGAAGAGAACATGTTTGTTTCACTTGTGTGTAAGAATTTAAAAATACATCAGGTAACAGCTATAAGAATAGCAACTTGACTCTAGTCAGGCTTCATTCAGATATTACTCTCTTGTTTTTTTGATACCTGAGGTGATGCTAAAGAACTATCAAGCCACTCATTATTCTACATCGACTTACTATTCTAAAATGAAATAAGACTGTTCATAATGGCATTATGCAAACACTATTATCTATCAGTAATTGCATTCTTTCCATGTTAAGCAAACTGGTAACTGGTATTCCAGAAAAATACTCCGACAGAGCATGCATAGTTGCTTCGCAGAATTTATTCAATTTCAAGGCAATAAAAAGTGCTTCTGTTCACTCCTCCTTTTAAAGTATAAACACAAAGCTATATTTTCACTCATTTAATAAAGTATATTAAATATTGATTTAGTGAAATTTTATTGATAGAGAATAAAAACTTTTTGTATTGATATCCAGTAGGTACACACCAGGAGGTCTTTAGGATATAGAAGGAAATAGTCGAAATACAATTGTTTAGAAATGACATGGATTTGAAAAGGAGCAAAAAAAGTGAAATATATTCATGTTAGTTTTTAAATAAAGATTATTATAATTTACCTGTAAATATCTGAATCCCGAAGGAAACCACTTTCGATGTGGTGGTATATAATATGAATACAAATATCTATTCCTATGTGACTGTATAGATGCCCTTTGATGCATTCACATCTCTGTTCTAAACAATTCCATAAACTTAGCAAGCATGGATACTGTTGAAATTCACTAATACCTCAGTGAGGATATTTGTGTTGCAAGTATGGCAGATCTTGAGAACAAAAATAAGAGTAACTGTTAGAAGAGCATTTTATATTGAGTGAGAGGTCAATCATGTTCACCCTTGATGTTCTAAACTCATCGACATTAACCAGAAGAATACCTCCATCTTTTTGTCTCTTTTTTAATGATTGATATAAAACTCTCGTCAAACCAACACAATGACCTTTAAACTTGGCAGCATCCTTTCCTTTCATTCCTGTGCCATAGGCAATGACTGGCAGCTTGGTAGGATTGTACTCCAATCCTTTTAGGTGCCAATACCCCTTTTCACTAATAAAACAGTAAAAATAATGAGTTCAAGATCTATCAACATAATCTAGGTGTGTGTCGTATTACCCTTGCACTGGCACCTTCTTCTTGCCTTTGCCTTTGTAACGAATTCACTGGGCTTATTATAGTAAAAGAATATACAATAGAAACTGACCAACATGTAAGACATAATAAACATACACAAACACCCACCATATCACAACTGTTGGTTTATATACCAGACAAAGGCAAACAAGTTAAAGAGGGTAGAAGTTATGGAGAAAAACAGACAGTGTGTTTGACATGTATTTATATCCGAACAGAAGAGAACAAAACGAAACTTCACAAGTCACTTGCTTAATCAGAACTACCAAAGTAATGCAGACTACAACAACATTCTAGAAAGAAAAGAATTCCTTAAAGAACAGTTGCCTAGTTACTCATTGTGCTCAAATTGTGTGTTGTGTCCCTGTTCATGTACCCTCTTTGATTTCCCCTAGATTAGCCATTGTACTAATACTCTATTTCTTTGTCCCTGCTAGAGACCGAACTACTACGGATGTATCTCTCTAGTGGTCTTGTTGATAACCCTAGTGCCCTTTATTACAGAATAAAGGATATATTTTACAAAGTTACATAGTATAGATCTTGAGGCTACTTTTATATATTTTTAAGCTATAAGGATCGAAGCTATACTATAATAACATCTCAGTAAATTCAGAGATAGACTCCCTCCTCTTGTCCTATGTATGTTTCAAGGGAAGAGATAAACTTTATTTACAATGAAATCACTTTATTGAGTTGTATGGCCTTGAAATACGGGACCAAGATTATACACACTGTAGGACAGGACAGTTACCCTTCCTAGTCTTCTTGGATGTTCTATGAAAGCCATAGCTATTAATTGAGAATAGCAAAATAGCAAAATAGTCAAATTCATAATCAAATTCATAGTCAAAGAAGAAATGCCAAACTAATATAAAAAGTTTAGTTGTCTACATTCTTAATAAAATAGACTTTAATCCAAACAGCTTCCTAGAGTATAAACAAGATAAGCTTTAAGGACTTGGACAGCTGACTGTTTCTTGTTCTCGACTTTTTTTCTTTGGTTGGCTAATGTGTTTGAAAAGACCCTTTTCACTGTCTGTCTGTCTTAGCATTGACTATGGACTGTGCAATTAAACACTATAAAGTTGGATAAAAGGAAGAAGTAAACCTGGCATTACAACTCAATCACTGTATCTATTGTTTAACATGTGCTATCCTTAAGCCCACAGCATAACAATCAAGTACTCGTCAAGATGAGCATAAATAAGCAAGGTAATGTGTGGTTATTAACAAAGAGAAACAATAGAAGGAGGTGATAGACACTACCAAAGACTATTCTAGTGATAAAAAGGTAAGCAGTGTCTTCCTCTGGGCTTGAGCTCATTGTAATCCATAAGGCATAGTACTGACTCTTCTTCTAATAGATGATATATGACTCATTATTCTCAAGACAAGTATTAAGCACAAGGTAAGCATACTATCTCTCTTATTGAATTATTACTAATACACTCTTCTGTTATTAGATAAGTTAAGACTCTTTCTCAAGTCAGTCCAAGGTGGTCTTTTCTTCCTTCTATACTGTCCAAGGTGTCTAGGCTGTCTAGGGTATACTCCTGAGCATATTTATCTATCTCCCAAGGATAAATCACGAAGCTTTTAGGGTGTGGATTCTATTGCTATGAGGGAATGCACTTGGGCAGTAGGTATAGTCATACTATAGTATTAGCTATACTATTACAATAAACAATTTTATCCATAAACAATATATTTTACTGATAATACAATTTGATATTGAGGTATCCACAAACCTTTTGTTTTAAATGCAGTTCCATAAAAGGCAAGAAATTTCCAGTTTTAAAAGTCAAAGATATCATCGCTTAAAGGCCAGAAAAATCTCCTGGTGTGTAGAATCAAAATGGTAACATCCTTATAGTCTCAAGTTTCACTTAAAGAGCCGATGAAGCTTTATTACAGTGGTTAGGAATAACTACTTGAACTGTTAAGCTATATAATTTTTTCTTTTTTCTTTTTTATGGCCAACATTACATTTTTCAATACTATTAATAGGGAAAACTTCCTTAAACTATCTGAAAACATAAAGTTCTAGAGTGAACGAATATTTTATTCTTTGTATAGAATTAAGTACAGTACAAAATATCCAAGTATTGGTTTTTATTTATTTTTGAACCAGTGATTACTATGTAAAACGTCTAAAATATTTCAAATTAAGATCAATAAGAACATTTAACAGTGCCTATCGAAGATACGTACGATAGTTCCTAATACTTAGCAACTCCTTAGAAACTTGTGCCCTCAAATAAGCTACAATAGAGTTGAAAGGAGATCTATAGGGAAAATTTACCACAGACTGTTGTTGTGGATCAGTTATGCTTTTCACTATCATATGAATAGTAGAAAGAATAAATAGATCATAAGACTCTTATATTTGTCTACCAGAATTATTTTCCATTTGATTTAAGGACACTTCTCAAATATCTACTTCACATAATGATGAGATAGGGGATGCAGTGTAAGATGTATCTATAAAGGATAGTATAAAACGACTCTTCAAAAGTAATTTAGGGTTTCAAACTCCAGGTTGCTTTTTTAGTTAGTAAATGTGCACAAATAGTTGTTGATGCTTCTCATTATCAATTTCTTTTTATCATAATCCATGTTGTATATTCTAAGACTAGTATATTTTTCAAAGCACCCACACTGAATATAAAATATTGTATTATTATATCTCGCTTAGCAATTGTGGATGAGTCTTGTAAACAGTAGACCTTACATTGACATTTTCTATGAATTGAGTATAACAATTTTTTACTTGAACACTATGAAAGAGTCACTCTATAAAAAATGCTGCAGAGAAACCAAACAGTAGTAGAATAAAACAGCTCAGTGAGAATAATACCATAGTCATTATGAGAGAGATAGAGAGCAACTCTAACTAGACTAAAATAGAGCTCCTTAAAATCATGGTAGCGCATGTTTTTATGACTATACTAGACAATTCTTTTTTTTTTAAAAAAAAAAAGAATTACTTATCATTCATTCCTATTAACAGATCTTCTCATAAGACACGCACACATGTATACAAATAAGTTACTTTGACAAGGCCATATTCATTTTCATTAGACTCATGAAGAGTAGTAACAGTAATTAAATGTTAATATATATATATATTTTAAAAAAATAAGTATGAACCAAAGTTAATTATCTTACATTAAGAAGTTTAATGATGTTAATGACATGTTATGAGGAAAATTCAGTTGTGGAGGTGCCTGAGAGTGTGTTCATAGAAGGCAATATAGACTCCAAAAAGTAAAATAACATCTTAATATGATGCCCTGAGTTTATACTCTTGTCTCTGAATCTCGGAGCTATAGTTCAGCATGAGGTGGATATGTTGTGTTGTGTTGTATTGTGTTGTGTTAAAAGTCAAAGGTGGACTCACTTTTTTTTTTTAAATAATAATAATAATAGTAATAATCTATTAATTTTAAACGGTCTTTTATTGATATAGTGAAGAACTGAGATCTATATTCAAGGAATTCATAGTATTATAGTTATAACAAAGTATGGTACGTAAATGCACACACCCAAAGATTTTTCTGACCCTTAAGCAGTGGCACTATCCTCTATAAATGGTGTGCCCACCTTTTCACTTTTTAAAAACGCTGTCTAAAACGCGTTTGCATAATCTTTTATGGAATAATAAATAATGAGGAATTCTTTTTACTTCTTTTCATAGAATATATGGTGAAGTGACCTTCTATAAATAGTAACAACAAGGTTTCACATTATTAAATCCCGTCGCTACCCAGAAAGGAAGGTCATCGCTACAGCATTCAGACCTCAGTGAAAAGTATCGCCAGTGAAAAGAGGATATCACAACAACTTCATAGTGTTTTATCATAATAAAAATTCTTTTGAATTAATTGTAGTATTAGAAAATAATATAAAAATATTAGAGAATTCAATGAATAAACCGCAGAGTTCTACTACACGTCTAGCTGTCTGAATTTCTTTTGATATTAGGATCAAAGACGACAAATACCTCAATATCAAATTGCACAATTTACATGAATATATTGTTTATGAATATATAAATATATTATTATAATGTAGCTGACAATATATTATTGTTACCACTACTTACTAAGTTCATTCCTCATAGCAATAGAATCTATACCCTCAAGGCCTTGTTGTTTATCCTTGGGAGATAGATAGCTATGCTCAGGTGTATACCCTAGACACCATTGACCTTGTAGAAGACCATCTGGAACTAACTTGAAAATAGTTTCTACTTATCTAATAACAATATAGAGAATGTCTTGGTTAGTGGAATACTTCACAATCCAACTGATGATACTATTTATTTTTATACTTATAGAATAATCTGTGATAATATTTAAAGTTCTTTTTTTTCCTAATAAATGATGGTATATCACCTTATCAATTTATGCTCATCTTGATGAATCTTTAAGTGTTAAGTTATATTTGCACTGGAAAGAAGGGGTTTATATTTATTCCTATTTTTTATTTTTGTTTTCAACAAAGATGCTGTGCCTTTGTGTGCTTAAGTTTAGAGCTCTTGAATTAAATATGAAGTGTCTTATTTGATGTCGAGCATGTTCTATCTATTTCATCCTGACGTTTATTTTCAAAAGTATTCAATTCAGTTGAGTGTGGCTATATTCACACTTTCTTGAAAAAGTATGTTAATCTAAATTATACACCCCAAAGTATTCTTTGAGTGAACTTTCTTCAAAATAGATGCACAAGCTGTTGTGGATAGGGTCATTTGCACAAAGATCATCTTAACTGTCCAAATAATAATAGATACCAAACAGAACGTAGAGGTATTGTGATAAGTCCAAGAATTGTCGGTTTACTGCAGAGAATGAGTGAGATGAATCAGTCATACAATCCTATGAGCTACGCACTTCTTTCTTCCTACAGGACAATTAGGTTGGAATATAAATGTGTTCAGTCAATGACCAAAATGTCAAGATAAACACAACGAAACACTATTGCTTCAACTTGCATTTATTTGGAAAGCTCTTTTATCAGTATAGTGTATATACTAATAGTGAGCAAGGTCGCCTGGATTTCATACGGCATAACCAAGACACACTGAGAAGAGATATACTAAGCAGTGTACAGGATGCTGTTACCTCATGTATTTTATGCTAAAAATAGGAGACCAACAGTTAGCAGTTCATAAAAACAGATACAAAGCCAATGGTCTGGGATAAAGCATCCAGGATAAGCTGTATTATATTTGAATACAGTGGATGGATCTTTTAGAGATAGCATGAAAGTGTAACATCCTGTATTAGAATATGTACCATTTGGTGGTGGTCTCCTCCAGGTTCTTCTACCTTTATCAATCATTAGAGTAGAGTAAAAGTATAGAAGAATAACAAACAAGTTGAATAAAAGAGAGCAGAGTTGGTCGTATGTTATCTAGCTAAATATCTTTGAAACCAAGAAGCCACTAATGACACTACTATACACCAATGGATGATAAATAGTAACTGATACTATTTAATGCTATTAAAGACTATTTATTTGCTCTTTCTTATTGTATTTCTATCTATTCTCTCTAAACTAAGAAAATATTCAAGCCTTCTGATTCACTCCCATCTTTCTTTCTGATGATTGCTGGAGTCTCGGCTGACTAGCTGACGAAAATACATGGTACTGGTAAACCATCTAAAGAATAATAATAAAGTGTGTCTTGTTGGATTGTGTCATGCAAAAGACATTAGAATGTCTAGTAGTTAGCACTGAAATCTATATCAAGTCTCTGTTTGCTTCTTAGTGTCAAGACCATCTTTCTTTATTTTTTACCTTGAACTAGAAAGTCATTACTAAAGAAAAATTATATAGATTTTAGATATCTTCACTTGAGATAGTCTATGAATAAATAACTTTTAAAAAGATTATTATCGTCAAACACTATATAGATATAAATTCTCCATTTCGAGGCTTTATGCACTCCAGTCTTTATGTTTGTTTTCTCTTTGTATTTATTTTTATCACGATCATATTTGAAGTGTTTCTATTCATTTCCTTAGTTTTCCAAAAAAAAATACTTTGAGATATACTTTGAGATATACTTTATTCTCAGAAGACTTTATCTATACTCTAAATTGTATAATATCCTTTTATATTAAAAGTCAGTCTAGGTTAAGCATCAAGATAGCTTCAAGTATCTACTCTAAATAGTTTCTATTATTCTGAATCAAGCCCGGTGTTTACACCATAAGTATATTGTTTTATTTTTACAGTTGATTTTTATTTTATTTTATTTTGATGTTATTTAATTGATGTCTTTAACAATATTATTTATGTTTACTACTCTTTTTGAATTTATTGTTTCAATGAAAAATATCCTTAATAGTGCATCTCCAAACTAACTTGAAAAGAAGTCTTATCTGTGTGTTCATTACGATAAAAATATTAAAAAAAAAACTTGGCTAGAAAATGATGTCTTGAACTTTCCGATCTTCTTGTAGTATTTTGAAAACCTTTAAAATAGCACAAAGAATAGCATTATGATCTTGGATCTTAAATACATGTGCTATTATCAAATTAATTCGACTGTTTCATTTCTTATTTTATGATACGATTGAAGGAATAGAGATATTTTTCTGGGTATAGGTTATCAAAATATTTGCCGAGTGTACTAAATAGTAAATATATTCTCTTGAAGATCTATTATGTATGCATTCACGTATTTTCTACTCATGCTAATCGCTGCTCTCTCTCAAAATAAGCTTTGCAAATCGATCACAATAATTTGATTCAGATTGTTTTTTTTAAAATCTTATGTCAACATCAAAGAAGCATCAACAGAATATAACTATACTCTTTTTAAACTAGTATTCTTATTTGAGGCATGAGTTTGTTGTGTGCTCTTAAATGAGAGCTAGTTAGTTATTTTCTCTCTCTCTCTCTTTTTCAGGGCATCTTGATAATCGGTTCAATAAATAACTATGTAGTATGAAACCCACTTAATTTTATTTTAATACATACTTGTGCCTATTCCTATTGTTTAAAGCTTGCATTATTGTCAAGAATAAACTTTTAAATACTTTAAAAGAATGAAAGCATCAGACACTATTTCTTATATATAAGAAATAGTTAATAAATGGTTAGAACTATTGTGCAGATATTTTCCTTGTAAATAATAATCCATAGCTACAACTCTGTAGAAAATTGAATTATAGTGTTGAGGTTTGACATAAAAGGTCTATTTTCAGTTATATTGAACTCAAGGAGTATATTTTTTCTAATCTCTATTCAATAGTTTGTACGAAGAAATCAAAGCTACCGAGATTACCTGTACAAACGGATGTTAATATGATTCATACTTGTACAGTTTACTACTACTACTACTACTATTATTATCAATATCCCGTGAGATGTTTATAGATGAAATGAATTTTGGTATCAAAAAATCATCTTTTATGATACTTCTTTTGAGAGAGGGAGGACGGGGGGATATCATAAACCTAATTGAGAGACTCCGTATATCAAGCTGCTCTATAGTAGTACCATATTCTGTATGACAGCTTTTATTGTCCCAATTGGTCATTAAATAAAGGTAACACTATTAATCTACTGACTGAGAGCATAAGCTATCCTCCCTTTTTCAAGAATAAAAACTAACGTATATTTCTTTCCAAGAGCTTAATAATTAGTTTATTACTTTTGATATCTAAATCATAATGAAGTAACATCATTAATTTTTTTATATCTAAGTATTATATTATGTAATAGAAACTCTGTATGTAAATAATAAATAAAAGCACCCGGAAGCATAGCACTTTCTATTATAGATTATTCATTTGGAGATAGCCGATCCTAAATCAAAGAAAACGTGTAAAGCATTCCTTCCATAGATTGATGGACTATAAAAGCAAGCATAGTGACCAAGTTTATAGAAAGATAAAAATAAACAGTGATTAGTATATACTTAATTCATATGCCTCTCCTATTAAATGTCCTTACTGAAATTCTTGTATAGTTAAAGCAAAGCATATATAATGCATCCTTCTCATCGGATAATAAATATGACATGAAATGATCGATAGCTGTATCTCGGAAGCATCTAAAATAGAATGCATAGGGATGAACAAATAGAGTTGATACATAAGCAATTTACTAATATATACCATGAAAAGATAAAATACATATAATTTACAATTACCCAAATCATTTTCACAATGTACTTTTTTTTTATAATAATAATAATAATAATAAACTAGTTTATAAATTTTAGTTTGTATGAGCTTATTTAACTTAATGTTTTTCATCTAATGATTACAAGTAAAGGCTATTCATTTAATTACTATTGGTTGTTGAGTATGTGCTAAATTCAAACATAGTGCTTTGATTTTTATAAAGAAAAAAAAGTCTATGCACACAGACTCATACTCATTTGTTTATTATGTAGAAACACTACAGACTACGCTATTTAATAAATAACCAAGGCATAGTAATGACGGTTTCTATCTTCTTTTATCACTTTAAATATTGAGAAGCAAATATAGTCATGATTTCTTTAGTAGCAAATGAATACATTTAATTTCAATAAGGCATCTTTTGTATTTATCCGCTGTTTGCTACTGCTACTGTCATTAGTATCTAAAAACAATAATAATACATATAGGTTCTTGTCTACATAAGGCATTTATACAAAATATTTTATTAGAAATATTTTTCTTAGATTTGGAATAAGATTTCGATTATGTCAATAAGTTTCAGATTTGTCTTGCCGTTAATACAAGAAATATTAAGGCTATTCTTTTTTTGTTAAGCAAACTTAGGAAAATTTAACGTACATCAGCTGTTTGACTATTTTTTTTAGAAATATTATAAGATGAATCCATGATATGTATTTGATCTACCGAGCACCCTGTAGCAACGTGAGAATAAGCGAAATAAATATAGAAAGTAAGCTAAACCGGGGAGTGGAAAATATATATATTAAAATCTCTGTGAGAAAAGACATTGATAAAATATATACTAAAAACTAAATAGATAAAAAAAACTTTAAAAAGAATCATTAGCAGCAAGAGGGTACAGGGTGCTGATACGATGAATTTCATTTTGGCAATTAGAAATTCTGAAAAAAAAAAGCACAGGTGCAGGGACCAATAGCTTTAATAGGTAGAGCCAACCAGCTTTCAGGTTGAAGGGGAATGTTATTTATTATGGGTGTTTACAGTAATAAAATAATTGATCCTAAAACTAGATTATAGTTTACCAGCCATCCTTTTCTTTTTTTTCATCTAGTAAAATGACAATTTCACACAAATAAAAAGCATAAATGCACCCTGATGTTTGAATACATTTATAGAGTGCACTGTTATGTAGCCTCATGCATCTAGGCTTACTCTTGGATGCTTCAAGCTAGGACAAGTGACTAAAATGTGTTTTCAAAAAGGTCATCTGATCTTTTAATAGAAGTTGCTTGAAAATAAAGAAAGCAATATTGGATATCAGAAAGACAGGATTATCGAGATCACTCAAGTGGTTTAAAGTTCTACATTTGATGATCTATCAAGCCTAAGTCTTAAATGAATAAACAAATTGATTGGTTTGTATCAGGCATGTGTCTATCTCATTGGTGCTTTTAAACACTAGCTCGTATTCAACAATAGGCCAAATAAAACCCTCATATACTCCAAGAATAGTCAAAATAACTCTAGTCATCAATATTTACCCTTATATTTTCCTGGTTTGTGTATTCATCTGATTGGTTTGAATTGTGAATCAAAAATAGCTTATCTCGATCAATCTTGTGAAATGAAAAGATAGTGTTAATGCATTTAAAAAAATCGTAAGTGTGCAGCTTGTTGTCACAAGAAAAAGATAGCATATTAGAAGTATTATCGAATATATCATGCTTATTGAGATTTCACTCCTGATCAAGGAGAGTTAAGTATTTTATATTAAGTACTAGTATCCAACTGGTATATTATTATTGGCCTAGAAACATAATGCCATATAATAACACTCTGTTTAAAAGAGTCTAAACAATATGAAATTAAAATGGTTGGTAAGGATTTGAATAATAATAATAAACATCTTAAGGGTAGTTCTATCACTTTCCAAGCAATGCTGCACATATCCCTCCAGATAAAACGTACGATAATGGATATCGAGTACAGGAATTACTAGTCAATTTTAGGGTAGTTGAGCGCATTCCAAATAGTTTTAAGGGTTCTAAAGTAGATCTGAAAATATTTGAGAATGTATTATTAAAGCAGAAAAAAAAACTGTAACTTCTTTTTATGGTGCTATATCCCGAGATGCTATAAGTTTCTGCATTATTCACAACTAAAGACTTATATGGCTTTAAAAAAGTGACACGAGCTTCCTTTTATGTCAATCCCAAAATGCACTTTTTATGGGTACACCCCAGGAGATTTTTCTGGCCTTTAAGCGGTGATACCTCCTTTTTTTTAAGTCACAACATAAAATTCCCTTTTATGGATATGTGTTTAAAATCAAAGGTTTGCAAGTATCAAAATAATTGTTTCTTTTTGTGGATACCTCAATATCAAATTATATTATCAGTAAAATATATTGTCTATGAATAAAATTGTTGATGGATAAAATTGATTATTATAATAATATAGCTAATAATAATATAGCTACTGCATAAGTGCATTCCCTCATAGCAATAGAATCCATACCCTAAAAACTTTGTGCTTTATCCTTAGGAGATAGATAAATATGCTCAGGAGTATACTTTAGACACCCTAGACAGTATAGAAGACCACCTAAGACTGACTTGAAAGGAGTCTTTACTTGCCTAATAATAATACAATGAGTGTCTTGTAGATTGTAATAAACTCAAGCCCAGATGAAGACACTGCTTACCTTTTTATCACTAGAATAGTCCTTGGTAGTGTCTATCACCTCTTTCTATTGTTTCTCTTTGTTAATAATGGTAAATTACCTTGTTCAGTTATGCTCATCTTGACGAGTACTTGGGTGTTAAGTTGTATGTGCAGTGTGGGAAATAACAAGAGGGGAATATCAAAACAAATAATTTTTCTTTCTCTATTCTGGTAATGTATACACTAGCCTCGAGTCATAAAATTCACAAGTCAAACAATTCACACTCTATTTGCCTTGGACCTAAAAGACAATATTAGAACCAATACTTAGCTCTCATTAAGTACTATTGTTGAGAACAGTTACAATAACATAGTTGTTAGAGTAATTATGGATATGGATTCAATGAGTGACTATACAGTTCTCAATGTAAGTGAATTTGGTTCTATTTTATGGACAATGGCCACTAGATTTAATTCAGTGTGTGTCCTATAATACATCTTTCTTAAGCAGTGTCATACTGCAAATACTGAGCATATAGATAACACATTATGTTAAGAGAAGAATAGTAGTGACTGAGTTGTAATTTTGGAGTGATTCTTGTTCTATTTCTTCTTTTTATATCCAATTCTATACTTTTTAATTGCAAAGTCAATAGCTATTACTTAAACAGGTAGACAGAGTTTGAAATAGCTCATTTAGACAGCGAAAAGGCCTTTTCAAACATCTTCGCCAATCATAAGAATAATACAATTTTATTCTCAGGATATTTCTTTATATATCCCGAACATCTCCTGGTGTGTATCCAAGAAATGTTCGATTTTGATTTATAATAAGAAATACTATTAAATTCTCTGCATTTTTCCTTATATGAACTGAAACTATCAATGGCAATACTACCATTTGGTTAAGTAGATATAGAAAAGTATATTTCTATAGAAGTTTAAAGAAAAGATAGCCAAAAATAAAAAAATAAAAAAATAAAAAAAAGCAGGGTGTCCTAGATCGTTCTAGAAATACTTCTGTAGAATCCCAAGTTCGGGAAGATGTCTGTTATGCACACACATCCATGTTTATATTACAGATAAAGTGACCCAACAAAAGTAACCGGTCATTTTCAAATTCCGAGTTATTCTCATATCAAAAAATAAATAACAAACACTATTTTTTTTGTCTTCTTAGTGTCTGCACCATTCAACACCGTGAACATCTTTTCCGAGACCCCTGAGATGTATAGAAAATAGTTCAGCCTTAAGACTCTGACAGATATCCTGTATCAGGTGCTGAACCTGAACTCTACCTAGGCCAAAGCATCTCGTATGTTTAGTATGGCTACTTTCACTGTCTCTATCACAGTGAAGTACTATAGAGCAAAAGGTTTGGTTTTAACTTCTCCCAAGAGTGGCTGACAAAGAAAAATGGACGACAGGGCCCTCTGGTGGTTGAGAAGAACAGTAGTCAGTGATTCTCATCAGACCAAGGAGGCCATTAGGGCAAGCATGGCCATCAAGGTATCAGACAAGACTCTGAAGAGGTACCTTGATGAAATGGGTTTCCACTTTTTCATTTCAGTGATGAAGCCTCTTTTTACCAAGAAAAATATGGAAGGCACCAGTGGGCCCATGAGCACATTGGTTGGACACTTGAACAGTGGCAAGCGGTCGTCTGGTCTAATGAGTTTAGTATAGAGCCAATGAGACTTAGAAAGGGCTTTAAAGTCATCAGGCAGTGTGGTACGGCTTTTGAGCCTAAGAATGTCCTGGAAACAAAGAAGTTTGGAGGTGTTGGAGTGATGGTATGGGGCTGTTTCAGTGGGGAGGGTGTTGGGAGATTGATCGTAGTGGAGGGCAGGATAAACTCCGACAAGTACATCAATGCCTTGGGAGAGGTCTACTGCCATAAACTCAGATATCTTTCTTCTAAACCCTAGAATCAGTAAGTGCCTAGAGGAGGACAATGCTAAACCTCGTACGATCAAGGAAACTCGTGAATGGAAGGCAGAAAAGAGTGTGGAAACTCTTCCTTACTGGCCTTCAAAAAGTCCCAATCTCAATCCAATTGAGCATCTATGGGCCCACCTCAAGAAGGTTATCAGGAAGGACAGGAGGGTATATTCCACCAAGGAGAAGTTAGAGGCGGCCCTGATGCTGGAATGAGGCAAAATATCTAAAGAAGTGACAGACACCCTCATTACCAGTATGGGGCGGAGATGCCAAAGACTGGTCGTGGTTACTAAGCAACCTTACAATGAGATCTCTTTTTTTGTATTATCAACACTACTATCTTTATCTATTAAATATGTCACGTCTTTATCTAATGAATTCATAAAGTTATAACACTATCAAGATAAACTACACAACCAAAAAAAAGAAGGATATCTACATTTGAAGTCATCAATTACTTTTGTCGGGTCACTTTATAAAGAGTGATTGCTTTTATACAAAACTTAAAATGAGTAATCGGCATACTTCCTTTTATTATATTTTAAAATAAAATTGAGCAATCTTCAATACAGTTACCTACTAGCTGTATTACTATGGTGCTATAGATGTATTGCTTATTATTGTCGATAAAATTGTAAATCTTTGTACTAAGCCGCACTCGTCGAGATATTGTAGAATGCGGAAAAGCATAGAAAACATGTGCTGCAAAATAACTAGTGCATGGATGAAAGTAGTTTATTGTGATAGTATCGATCTCATTTTCTATGATCTATCATCTTGAAGGCATCTTTTTATTGCATATTTAAACAACTGTGTAGCCATAAGCTTGTTAGTGATGACAGGGATAGATCGCACACATTTACTTTTATGTATGAACAGTTTCTAATTAAACTCATTATGAGAAGTCCATGCTTTTGAAGTATATAGCTGTAATGACTAGTTCAGAGACTGAAACTGGTGACACTTTTATTCGCTTCTTCTTTCGGATTCTAGTACCATACCACAAAAATAAACAAAACAAGATAACTTTACATATATTTGTCTATTGATTAGTCTTTGATAAGTATCAAAAAGGGAGAAGGAAGCAAATAATCAAACTCTAATACATTTTCAGATGAAAATAGAGTAATATCAACTTAGATAAACTCAAGATAACAAGAAAACAACAAGAATAAGCTTGTAGCTCAAAACATTGTTTATTTGGTCGGACGCTGTTTTACCATTATGAAATAAAGGATTGCTACCATAAAGAACCTGATATAAACTCAATTCAATCTATTTTCATGGAGTACAAAGGGTCATTTACCAGATAGTATAATCTCATGCTTATCACATAAGTTTATTTCTCTTATGGGGAGTAGCCTTTATATTCTTAATTTTGTTTTATATTTCTCACTGACAAGAAATAATGCTACTAAGACTACCTCCTTAACTTTACAGTCGATCTCTCTTATCAAGATAATGATAGTTTCAATAAAGAAAATCTCTCGGAACTTTAATTTAGGAGTGAAAGTAATGAAGGTTAAATATCTCAATTAAGGGAAAATAAATAGCAATAATACAGTACATTGTTAGTATATGCTATTACTGCTGTCTAATAAATGCCAATAATAAAGTAAATTAAAAATTGAGTAAAATAACCTTTTAATATAACATATTCATATTGAAAAATGATGACTAACTGCGGCACTATCGGTTCTATTGATTATAATGAAGGCTACTCAAGGCTTTACATTTTGGGAAACTGAAATAGTGGATTTCTAGAATGGATCTTTTTCTTGAGCTGTATTACTGTTTTTAAAGTATAATACAATTTAATGTGCTATATTGGCTGATGGTACTATGACACCTGTTACTGAATTACTGGAAGAATAACAGCACAACTGCTCTTGTTCTGAAACTGTCTCAGTGTGTTGACCATAGATTAGTGGAAGAGGTGTAGACTACAATAAATAGTATCACAAAAAGAATGTAACAAAAGCAATAATCGATAAAGATACGCATATATTTCAAACCTTATTAATGACAAGTACGTCAATAGTTTCTTGTTTCTTATTCAAATTAAATGAACTCTAATACATTAGAAGGAAACGCTTTGATGACCCTTCATTGTGTATATTTATGATCAATAAGTAGAATGATCGGATAATCACAGGTAATCTATTCAGCTTGTGTGTGCCCTTTTTCTATTTACTTAAAATAAAAAACACAAAATATGTTCTAGTCACAGCTCATAAAAATAGTGGCAATACTCTCTTTTTCTTTTATCTATTCATTTAACACCTCACAGACAGATGTGGTGCGGTATGTATGCCTTTTTATTTTACATTTTAAATATTAGTATAAACAAAGATTATAAGATGGGACAGAACTTCAAAAACAATCTTTGTACAATCTTAAATAGAGTATCACTTTTGAAAGCATAAAAGGTTAAAACTACAACATTTAGAGTATTTTGTCAGGCTGTGTATTTGTTTATAAGAGACAATGGACATTCTTTCCTTATGTTTGAATGTCTGGTGATTTATTTACAATTCCTAGAGTACTATTTCTCTATTCCTCATTCCTCTTACTCTGCCTACAGTATTTAAACATCAATAAGAGGTGTGAATAATCTTAATTTTCATTTCCTGTTTCATTTCCTCAGTTTAAAATAGGTTTCTCCAAGTATTTAAATGAATAGACAGTCACAAAACTACTTGTGCATTGGTGTGCCACGTAGCAGACCTAACTTTATAATGAAATGAAGGATAATAGCCACTTTTACACCTCCACCCTTTCTTCTCATTCTTGATATTACTATCCTCTATCTTATTTAGAATGAAGAAAGTAGCATTGTCAGTGCTCGGTGGTCGAGTTTTATTGTTCAGAAAATCCCCTCTCCTCCTCTTCCTCCTATGCCTGTGTGTGCTTACTCATCTTTGTATCGCTCATGACAAACATATAGCTCATACAGACCCTCCAGTTATTTCATACCTTAATAAAGTAATGAGCCCAACTATAGAGCAGAATTACTGTAGTGTAAGTGAATAATTATAGCCTTAATAGTTTGGCAGATGATTTATTCAAAAAATGCTCTAGCCTGTAGGTCAAATCAAAGACGCATGCTGTGATTTTCAGAGTGTTGAAAATATGCAGAGAGTGATACTCGGTAAAATACAGGCTTTGGTTAAAACAAAGTTCTTTCGTTATTACAAGGTAAACTATGATGAACTCTATTTTATATTTAACTTTTATAGCTTAATCTATGGCAGAAATGCCCTTTCTGGAATGATGACGGCCTGTGCATGAATGAGGATTGCTCTGTAGAGACCATTGAAGAGGTAGATTGAATCGAAAAAGTGAAAGTGAAAAATAAGTGTATCTTACTAAGCATATACACTATCTATAGTCATTATTACCAAAAGAATGGACACAGGGGGCACTTAGTGCAGTGAGAATATCCCCAGCTGGCATGGTAGATATGAAATAAAATTAAAATATAAGTGGTATTTACTTTTGACTATAGACCTTTCAGCCGTTTAAGGTCTGCACCTATAAAGATCAGGATTTCTGTTTAGTAGAAGACCAATCAGACAAAAGTAAGTTGAAGACTAAGAGATAAATGGCAAGTTAAAGTAAAACCACCATGGCCTTACTTTTCTTTTCTTTTCTTTCTTTCTTTCTTTCTTTCTTTCTTAGATGCTGCCTATGTAAATCTATTAGACAACCCAGAGCGATTTACAGGCTACTCTGGCATGTCTGCTTCCAGAGTATGGGGTGCTATTTACAATGAGAACTGTTTCGATATTGTTCATAAGATGACAGAAGGCTGCCAAAAATGCAGTAATATGTTGGATCCAGCTACCAACCCACTTATAATTGCAGAGAAGATGCAACAAAAAGCTAAAGAGATTAATCCTACTTCTGATCATAAACCAGAAGATTCTGAAGAGCTGGATCAATTCTTAAGTCATCTGTCAGAAGCAGCTGGAGTTGAAGAAGAAAATGAAGAGATGTGTCTTGAGAAACGTGTTTATTATCGACTTATTTCTGGTAAGTAGAATATATATATATGAAGATTATTATTTTGGTATCCATGCTTACCTTTATTTAATATAAAAAAAATAGGTCTTCATACTTCTATTTCTTTACATATTTGTGATGAATGGTTTAACCAGACAAGTGGTGAATGGGTAGGCTGTTGATGAAGAAAGATAAACAAGACTATAAGCTAAAAGAGACTCGATTCTAAGGGACCCAACTTGGAATGCTTTGTGGATCGCATTGGCTCTCACCCAGAACGTCTTGAAAACATCTACTTTACTTATGCCCTGGTCTTACGTGCGGTAGCAAAGGCTGGGATCTTTCTTGATGGATACCAGTTCAAGACAGGAGATCCTAGTGAAGGACAATCAATCAAGGTAATCCAGAGTGTTGAGTCTATGGGTTCTCATACCTAATTCCGTGTGTGGAATAATAGGCTATGGTCAATGATTTGATCAATGATGCATCTTCATGTCCTACTACTTTTGATGAAAAGACAATGTTCCAAGGGCCAGATGCAAAGGTAAAATCTTTAATAAAGTATACATTATTTACTCGTCATTTTCTTTATGCATTTTAGTCACTCAAGCTAGAATTCAGAGATCATTTCCGAAATGTATCCCGTATTATGGACTGTGTAGGCTGTGAGAAGTGTAGGCTTTGGGGTAAAATCCAAACTACAGGTTTAGGTACAGCCCTCAAAGTATTATTTTCGTATGAAGAGAGACAGCTAAAGTAAGTAGTTGACTTTGCATTTTCAGTCCTTTCAATCCAACTCACATAACTTTATTTTATTATCTTTAGAAGCAATCCTAATCTGCTACAACGCAGTGAGATTGTAGCACTTTTTAATACACTCAACCGACTTTCTGAAAGTCTTCACGCTATTCAGCGATTTAGGGAAATGTATTTGAAGCAGGATCAGAATATAGAGGCTGAGGTTGAGGTTGAGACTGAGGCTGAGACTGATGTGAGTTGTAAAGAAAGAGAGTATGAGGATGTGTTAATTGTATTCTTATTCTTATTCTTATTACTTCTCCATCAGATCAATACCAACAAAAAGCTGAGTTTGGTGGCGTCCAAAGTAAAGGATGGTGTATGGAAGACACTCTCTTTCATTCATCCTACGTGTGTAAATATATTATCCCTATTTAAACAATGGGGATTCCCTGTACCTATTTATATGGAAAAGATTATTAGCTCATTTGAGTAGAATTTTCATTTTTCTGTTTGTATTAACCATAAGTTATTCTTTCTAACCTATTTTATTTGCATCGTCTCTAAATCACTCAACTCAAGATAATAATAAAAATAATAAAAAGCTTAAAACTACAATAGTTTGTAAAAATTCACTATCATCAATTTTGATATACCTTTTTTGTTAAGAAAAACATACATACATTTGTATGAGTGTTGTTTATTCTATTTCATCTTGCTAATATATACTAATACTAATAATGTCAGTAAATCAGCAGACCACACTACATAAAAGAAGTATACAAGTAGAAATTCTCATGCAACCATTGCACCATAGATGACCATCGGCTACAATATATATTTTAGGATTGCTGATGTGTAGAATGTCATAGTTCAAAGTATATTTTATTTTTGGGCGTGATTTGCTATTCGCGCATTGGGCATATTAGCCACCCTGTGCGATCGTTTGAAAATTTAAGAATAAACATAGAAACACTTCAAATACAAAAGTGAAAAAATAATGCAAATGAATGGGAAACAGAAGAATAAGAGAAACACAAAACCTCAAATGAGAGAAAAATAATGAAAAAATGAGAAATGATGGTAAATGGGAATTATGAATAGACATCCAAAAGGCCATAAAGTCAGCAAGGACACCAGGACACTAAAAAGATAACCGTCGTCCTATGGTAATTCGAAATCCAACGAGGGATACTTAGAGTAACTCGAACAATCCTGAGAATATATCTAGCAAACACACTAGCAGCTTATGGCTTTGTTAAACGGGTTAAGAATGGGTTGTAGAAGAGAGATCGGAGGAGAAGTGAGGGTACAGCTTCTGTTGATGAAGGAGTCTTTGCACTCTATGGCGGCGTTGGCGTTCCCGCTCAATACACCCATCAGTAGCCTCAGTGAGTAAGCTACCAGATGATGGCTCTACATCAATGTCTCGAGTAGACGTGGCTCGATTTAGAATGTCATGCACCACTGTGACTAAAAGAAAGAGCAAAAGAAGTCAGATAAAGAGCCCAACCCCATTATTCATCTCTCTCTGAAAATCACTATAGTATTTACAAGATGGAATAAAGTAGTTATTTTTATATGGTATAGATACACCTATGACGATAAATAAAGTAAATAGCAAACAAATCCACCTTAATATTTGCCAATGAGACTCTTTCTCTGGTCTCAAGTCAAAAAGATCCTATTGAAATTCCCTCGTTATTAAATATCAAAGAGACACCTCTCTACTATTATCATTATAAAAGTGAATAGTTGTAATTATAAACACAAATTAATATAATAAAGAAACACTAACAGAAAAGAGGATAACATAGCAAAATATATAATAATAATAAAAAAGAGAATACATAACAATATCTTGATAGTGTATGCTCTTAAACCTTAGTATAAGCTTTTAGATAAATTCACTTTGATGACCTGATATCTTAATTTACCAACCTCTGATCTTGGTATAAGTTATGACAATAGGCTATATATCAAATCATGTCTCCTTTTTTATTTTATTTTATTTTTAAAAAAAAATTCTGGACTTGGCCTTACCACGTATAATTTGTGGATAGAACCCCAGCATAGACACAACAGCGGTTAAACACTGTCTTTATTTGTTGATCAGTTAAGGAGACAGTTACTAAAACCTCTTCTTTCTCACCGCTCACAATTTCATCACCCTATACATTGATCCAACCAGTGTAACAAAAGCAATGGCAGTCTTCTATGACCCATTCTATGCTCCTAATCCTGTGTCCGATTCTAACATCCAAAAACATTTTATGCCACAGCCTTTCCCACCAGTCTCATTCTTTATAAAAATAAAATAAAATAAAATAAAAAGAATTATGATATCTAGTGTTGTTCTAGTGTAAAGGCTTTATATTCCACAAGTTGAACAAACATTCCAAAAAGGCGGGTTAAATCGACAAGTGTTTACACCTCTATCGCATATTAAAACTGGAACGATACAGAGAAGATTAGCATGGCCCCTGCACAAGGATGACACTAAACTTCTGAGATGGAACGCTCTACGGAGCAATTTTTTTGGGTATTTTCTTTCTTTCCAAGTTCTCTTTTATTCTAACGGTATGTATCTTATACAGACGTGTCAAGTCATTGAAGCGTTTTGCTGATGTATTGGTTTTGTTTTTCAAATGATTTTCACATTCAATTTCTAGCATTGTGTATAGTATAAAATAAATGAAAAATTTCATATAATCTTACTGCTTTTACCAAAGATCAAATTTTATTCATAGCAAGATTTACTAAAGCATTGACTCAAAAGATAAACATCTATCGAAAACTGTTGGAAAAGATACAGCGAAATTGTCGACCTTTTTATATTATTTCATACTATACGCAAGCCTGAAAATTCAATGTGCACATCATTTGGAAAATAATAATACTATGTGAGATAGTTAGACTTGGCCATCATAGGTTTAGTGTATGACATGGTCTTCAATACCATAGAACCCTAATGAAAACTACCCTTGACCACTGATATTCCAAAAGAAATAGGCTATAAAAACACTCCTTTTCATATCTATTAAATAAGCATTGGTTCTTTACTATACATTCAAGGAAGGCAGTGCAGAGGCATAGTCACTCTGGATCCACCATCAGGTCTTTAGGAGTGGATTTCTCTTTCATAGTGGGTTATTGTGTCATTATGTTACTCTTTGTGCCTCTGTCCTTGTCAGTGCAAGACAAGTATCCTGCCAAAAAGAGGCAGTAGTCTTCAGCAAGACCTGTTTGTCAAGCATATCAACAATGCACTAAGCACGCATGTATGCATACATACCCTCCCATTGTCGCTGCTATCTGGTTTCACTGTACGATTAGCCACTCTTTAAGAGACCTATGAGCCACTAATGATCCCTACATTGCCCAACATGACAAACACTTTAATTATCCCAATTCAAACCCCTATGATTGAGAATAATAATTGTGATACAGAGACAAGTCTTTTCAGATATCTAAAAACAAAGGAAAATACCACAAGAATAAGGGTGAAATGTCCTACTCTCAACCAACTCTTTTTCAACTATTGATAGAGGTAAATTTGATGAGGAAGAGAGTGGATAATAAGTGTATGTAAAATGAATGCATATTGAACAAAGGGTATCCTTTGATTCATTAAATTAAACATTCACAAGGGATTGAATATATGAAAATTAAATGATATAAAGGTTGTTCAATTGTTAATTAGAAGAAAGTGACAAGGTATTGCCTTGGACCTTCCTTTTAAACAAAAGATCTTACTCTATTAAATAAAACAGGACAAGCAGATCTATTCTGTCAATGCCTACTTTGAAGAAAAAGAATATGAATACTTTTAATTTATTCTTGAAAGCTTATTTGTCTGTCTTATTTCATTAGACAATCTATGAAAGTACAAGCTAAATGAGGTCAGGAACAGTTGGACTAGACTCATTGACACCAATGTTCTATTGCTAGATTAGATGAGTTCAGGTTTAATTTTTATTTATTTTATTTTTTAACTCAATAAGGGTGGTCTCTTCTTCCAAGAAATGAATGAAAAGAGTCTCTTATCAATGTAGATCAACAATACGATTATTTTTAGTAGTGGCATTGGCATGGGGTAAGGCTCTTTTAGTGGCAAAGCACTTGAATGAGTGTGCATAATGAAGGGCAAGGTTAACTCCGAGTATTACACTTGTAGCTTACGCCAGACTGTCCAGAGCTTTTTAGACTCTTTCAATTGAACCCTGAGGTTAGCTACTAAAAAGTCAGCTGTCAAGTCAGTAAGACAATGAAACAATCAAAGACATACAATGCTATTGAAATCATGCTCCACTGGCCAATATAAATCACGAGTTTCAACCCAATTGAGTATCTTTGGTCTTATTTGGAATACGGCGTCATAGAAACAAGAGTATGTTTTACTGCCACGAGCCAATTGAAGAATGTCTTTGTGCTTAAATGAAGGGGAGGTTTCAAGACATCATCAACACACTAATTACCATTAAAAGGCAAAAACACCAAAGGGGGCTACAACAGATCATAGCTCTTTATTATTATTTTTAAACAACAACAAAAGAATTCTATTTGTCACCAAGTTTCCATCTTTTTGAATGGTTTAAATTCCAATATCTTTCATTCTTAAACCTGTATCCATATAGGTGTTGGTGTATGAGACATAATACAATCATTAGAAGGCTAAATACTTTTATTACAGTCGCCGTATTCTTTTGCCCCGAACTAATTCTACAGATCAACAATCGTATGATCCAAGTGAGAGTACGTGCTTGTGTATTCTCCATTAAGACTGTTCTCCATGAAATCTATTAGTCTTTACCATTGTGTTCCCAGATGCCATCATGGAGTCCGATTGTCTAGTGATGTTTCATAGGCATGGGCCAGAGAACTAAAAGGTTTCCACTCTCTTTGGGTCGCTTCTCCAAGATAATAGTAAGTCATTGTTATTCTGCACCATGTTTGTAGATGAACTGTGGGCTGATTTTGATATGTATTTGAACAAATGTCGGAGTGGTAGGCTGTCGGATGGTCGGATCACCGGAACGTCGGATGTATTGGTGTTGGAAGAGCAATGATAGTTCACATGCATAGACTCCGCATAAAGTATATACGAAGTTGGGCAGTGTAGATCCAATGAGGCATATTGAACTCGTGAACTGTTTGTTTAAACCAAAAAGAGAGTCCATAAAAGAGTAATGTCGGGAATGAATTTGACAATTAAGGCTTCTCGTCTTTTATTATAAAGATTGATAGCCTAGTCTTGGTGGCGGATAGTTCTCAAGTTAGCTGTATGCTTGGAATAAATAGCACTAAATAAGTAACAATGGATATACACACCTAAAGATCTTTAGGATATAAAAAGAAATAGTCAAACTACAATTGTTTAAAAATAACAAATCGATTTGAAAAGGAGCAAAAATAAATTGATGTATTCATGTTAGTTTTTAAATAAAGATTATTATTATAATTTACCTGTAAATATATGAATCCCAAAGGAAACCACTTTCGATGTGGCGATATAGTAAAATATGAATGCATCAAAGAATATCTATGCTTCTCGACAGAAAGGAACTGGTCGGTGGCGAACATTTAATTCCTCTTCTGCAATTGTATAGATATTCTTTGATGCATTCACATCTCTGTTCCAAACAATTCCACAACTTTGGCAAGCGTGGATACTGTTGAAATTTACTAATACCTCAGTGAGGCTGTCTGTGCTGCAAGTGTGGCAGATCTTGAGAACAACAAAAAGACAGAGTAACTGTTAGAAGAGCTTTTCATATTGGGTAAGAGGTCAATCATGTTCACCTTTGATGTAAGGAACTTATCGACATCAACCACAAGAAGATCACCATCTTTTTGTCTCTTTTTCAATGATTGATATAACACTCTTGTCAAACCAACACGGTGGCCTTTAAATTTGACAGAATCCTTTCCCTTCATTCCTGTACCATAAGCAATTACAAGCGGCTTGGTAGGATCATACTCCAATCCTTTTAGGTGCCAATACCCCTTTTCAATAATAAAACAGTAAAAATAGTTAGTTCAAAATGTATTAATGTACTCTCTATGTATGTGTCGTATTACCCTTGCACTGGCACCTTCTTCTTGCCTTTGCCTTTGTAACAGATTCATTGGGTTTATTATAGTAAAAGAATATACAATAGAAACTGACCAACATGTCAGACATAATAAACATATACTCACTATATCACAACTGTTGGTTTATATGCCAGACAAAGGCAAACAAGTTAAAGATGGAAGTTATGAAGAACAACAGACAGTGTGGTTGGCAGGTATTAATATCCGAACATAAGAAAACAATACGAATTTTCACAAGTCATTTACTTAATCAGAACTACCAAAGTAATGCAGACTACAACAACATTTTAGAAAGAAAAAGAATTGCTTAAAGAACAGTTGCCTAGTTACCTGTTGTGATCAAATTGTATACTGTGTTCCTGTTCATGTACCCTCTTTGATTTCCCTAGACTAGCCTTTGTATCCAAACCTATATTTCCTCATCCCTGCTAGAGACCCAATATCTATACATTTATCTCTCTGGTGGTCTTGTTGATAACCTTAGTACTCTTTATTACAGATACTTACAAACCTTTGATTTTAATCATTGTTCCATAAAAGGGCAAAATTTGGGACCCTCGTAAAAGGAAGGAGGTATCACCGCTTAAAGGCCAGAAAAATCTCCTGGTGTGTAGAAAGAAAGAAAAAATAATACAAAGAGTGGTACATAGAATAGTGGAAGAAATATTTAACTGCACAGACTTGTACGATAACTTGAGATACAATATCTATTCTGAGTATAGGCTAGACACTCAATGTCGATGCAAGAGAGATAGAAAACTCATTTTATTTGCTACATCACCAAGATAAAGAAGTTCTTAGGTACACTCTCTTTCTCTGTGTGTGTGTTTTTGTTGATTCCTTCCATAGAGAAAGAGAGCAGTGCAATTATCCCCTGTAGTCATGACTACATATTCTATAACAAAGGTCTTGGACATAATGTCTAGTGAGATCAGTGAAACATAAGTTTTGGTGATAAGCACTGTCAATTGTTTCTGTATTATATGACTAATTAGAGTTTCATTTATAAATATAAAAATCATGAGCTGATGGATACTTTACCGACATATAAACAACGACATACGCTTGTATCTGTCAACTGATGACAAATACTTCATTTCACCCAGTAAACAACAAATCAATAGTAAGTCTATTCTATGAAATGGACATCTACTGTTAGATCTAAAATGGTATAAGTGTAATAGACAGAGAAAGTCATCAATAGTTTATATTATTTATAAGGTGAATTAAATGTGTATTCTTATCACCAGATGCTTTTTCATCTTCAATCACTGTCTACTGCCTATTATATATTTATTTGTTGTTTTTATTAAGAAATATGAACTTTTAAAAGATATTTCTACCAATACTCATTGACTTTTCTTTGGCTCAACCTCTTCTTCTACTACATGGAAAGAGCGAATAAGAAGATTGAACAGAGAGCCAAAGAACAAAGCAATGACTGTACAAGTCAATGTAATGACATTGTATGGCATACTAAAATCAGGAGTGGGTAGACTCACTAACAAAGTATCTGTATAGATTCTCATTGTTTGACTATAAGCACCAGATGAGTTAGTAAGTTCTAAAAGACTGATATTAAAGAGTATAGGAAGGTCATACTTCTCAATGACTCCGCCCTCAGTTGGTATTAAAGCAGTGAGAACAGCAGACCTAGTAACAAAGAGGGTTATGGGGTCTGGTCTTTAGAAGAAGAATCAGCCTACATACCCAATATCAAACCCACGATTAGCATCTGGTCTATGTTCAGTGTACTTTAGGAACATCTTCTCAAAGTCAATTGACATTGTCACTACAGATTGAGGAGGAAGCAGAAGTTGGCATTCAAGCATAGTGGGTTGGACTCTATCAATAGCTGGTTGATAGTACATTTTCTGTATAATATCATTTTCTGGTGTGCATTCCCATATATTAGAGAACAGTAGAGTTGTTTCCTGTCTTACCATCACCACCACTGGTTTGGCCAAGAACATCAACAATGAGAGTATGTAGAAAGAATTTGAGGAACCACGGGACAGACTCATAGTAGGTTATAGGCACGCTTATGTCTGGACTACGGTTATGAATAGTAATTCTCAAACCGCCTCTTTCCTGACCATAGCCTGTAAAGTAACGCTGAGCATAGACTATAGGATAAATGGGCTCGGGTGCTAAAGAGATAGATAGAAAGAAAGGACTCTGTTAGAAGATAGCCATAGAATGGGTCTACTTACGATACTCAAATACAGATTCATTCCATTCCATACGAATATTGAGCTCTTGTGTGGCTAGAGTGAAAGGTGGCTAGTGTTTATCAATTGCTCAATGTGGTTTATGCTGTCTTTACACTTATTACCTTGATGTAAATCATAAATGGCCACTTTCATTCCTTCCAAATGACTGCTCTCCTCCACTCGAGTAGGTGCTGGTTTGATCTCTTTCACTTCACTTGATCCATCCATGTTCACTAGTACACGACTCTGATGAGCCAAAGGACAGGATCCATTAAGAGTTCGATCAAATACAGCCTCAAGGGACCAGTCTATACCAATAGTAAGACTAACATTCAAAATGTGATTGTAGTTTACCTCTTCTTCCAGTGTCTCTTACAACATCCAATACTACAGTCACTGTTTGCTTCAATTCTAGCACACGATCACTGCATGCATCATCCTAAGACTATTCATTATTTCCTTAAACTTGATGGAATCCCCATTTTCATACAACTTACCCTGCACACAGATCTTGCTACAATGCCCATTGCATGAAAGTTGGAATTGTATATTTTATGGGCATTTAAAAGAGCAGCAATGCCAGACTATACATATATAAACACAGAACAAATGAACAACTGAAAGGCACTTGTATCCTCATTTACTTTTGCTTTACAAGGTAACATTTTAATCCAAGGCGTAAGATTTTCTGTACAAACATTCTCATGCGGAAGAGAACCATACCGCAGCTGAATATCTTCGTCCGTCCTACTCGCATTCGCATGTCTCTGTGGTTGTGACATGAGAGACTCGGGTCGAAACGAAAGACGTGGTTCAGTAGTGAGTGTTTCGTCAATGAAGTTAAGGGAGGCACAAAATAGACCAGACAAAACATTCGTCAGGGATTTCCATCGAGCATTAAGGCTTTTTTCCCTTTGTATTTTAGAAGTATGTTCTTTGGCTTATACAATCATCATAATAGTCATAGTCATAGTAATAAAAGCTTACCTTTCAGACCCTTTCATCCAAGCCCAAAGTTCTACACCTGTGCCTGCCGATTGTTCTGGTGGATATCCCCACTCTTCATAATTCCAGCGTCCTTGTGTAAATGTCAGGTGCATTTCACGTACATTGTACTCTTGCAGAACCTGACCAATGGCCTTAGGGAATAAACTGTAGTCAAGCACTGTAAATACAATACATAAGCAAAAGATTCCTCTTGACAGTGATTACAAGGCTCATGGGGGTTGGTATAGGACTGTACATGGGTGACGAATCCGAAATGAGCGAGAAGCTTGCCATCTGGAAGGGGTGTCAGAGTTAAATGTTCGTTTGTTTGTTCCGTGATAGAAGCTACGTGTCCATAAACAGATGCTGCAAAGGCAAGACAACCAATAATCTGTAGCATGGCACGCATGGGTGTCTTAGTTTTCTTGATGGGCCTTAATACCAAGTGTGACGGTGATTGAAACAAGTCCCTCTTCTCCACTATGCCTCGACGCCAGAAAGTAAACCAGCAACTACGAAGTAGAAAGATACTCCATCCAACAAAACATGCTCTGGAGAGTCAAAAGTTCAGAAGAATACTCAAAATAAACGAGGCCTTGCGTACAAATAATCTCCCATTACTGCGACAATGGGGACAAGAAGAAGGATTCGTCAATGATGCTATTCGTCGTCGTGTTTGGTAAGACGCTGAGAGCAGCAGACTCAACAAGACACACAATGCACAGGCCAGTATTATTGCGCTCAGAAGCGTCTCTTTATACTCCACTAGAAACCTATCCAGGTGAGTTTAGTGCATGTACTAGTGATAGTGTTGCCTTATCAAAAAGATGAATAATAGACAGGCACAAGGATGAAGGGCAGGTAGCTTTGGATGTCCCACGGTCTCTCAACACTTATCCTCAGGGTAACTTGTCCTGCCCATGCATTCTTTCTAATGTAGACTTACAGGTCTTATTATGGAGCGTAAAGAGGCCCTCCAGTCTGAACTACAGCAAGTGATTGTTCATGTATTAAGATCATGTCCCGACTTGCATTATTACCAGGCAAGTCATAGTCTACATGACCTATAATAAAATAGAGAGAAACTAGTTTCTTCTTGTTTGTGCTAAAACCATGACTCAAAGGGCTTTCATGATGTGTGTACTGTATTCTTGTTACTGTTTGGTACAGAGAGTGCAAGTGTGTTGATGGAGAAAGTGGCGCTTTACTTCTTAAGATATCCTTTCTGCCACCATTAGAGCAAAATGTAAACACTGTTTGTCTTTTAACTCTCGCCATTATAGATGGGATGTTGGAGACTCTAGAGCCTATTCTTCGTGAACTCACTCTAATTGATACTCTTATCAGACTTCAAGATGAAGAGTTATACGACTACATTCAAAAGTAGATGAGTGGATTCTCTTCTTACCTGTTCTCATATGTCTTGTTCTTTTTGTTTTGTTTTTTGTTTTGTTCTTCTATGTATGTCTTTATGATAGAGCCGATGTACTACCTTACTACTGCCTTAGTTGGGTTATTACTTGGTGCAGTCATGATCTTGATGACTTTGCCAAGATCACTCGGCTCTTTGATCTGTTTCTGTGTTCTAACCCACTCATGCCAGTGTATTTTGCTGTTGCCGTTGTTCTGTCTCGGCGTGACAAAGTTCTTTCTCTCCCATGCGATACAAGTACTATTCACAGTTTCCTTACTAAACTGCCCCAAGATCTTGATGTTGATGCACTGGCATTGGCAGCTATGCATATGGAACAGACATATCCTATTATTTTATTGCAGCACCTGAGCGGTATTGGGCTTGATACTGTTTCTGCTGTGAATACCTATCAGCATCTCTGGATTTCTCTTGATGAGAGCAGTCTAGACAGTGACACTATTCTCTCTGACACACTCTCCATTGTATCTTCTGATGCAGAAGCGCGTACTATTTTAAGACTGCCAAATGAAAAGCGTATACCTTTGGCCATTCCTGTGAAACCCATATCTGAAAAGGAACATGCAAAGAAACTTCTAGGAAGATTACACTCTTGGTCATCTCAGGATACAATGTGGGCATTTCTAGCAGCTGGAGCAGGTGTAGGCATGTTAGCCTTATTATTGAGTCAAGAAACATTATGGTAGGCTCATTATGTCTGTTGGTCATTCTTGTTACTTACCTGATCTGTATTCTAGGGACTTTCTCTTGTTTTGAAATATAATAAAGAGGTGGACATTATAAACCATGACACATCAACAAATAAAAGAACATTTGAGACCCTACTGTTTAAAGCAAAAGGCATTACACCTTTTGGATCAAAGGTACTGTTTTGCATGGGGACAATAAGGAATACTTTCACCTGCGATTCTTTTTTATTTTCTCCTAGTCGTGTCTATTTTCTTCAAACTAAACTAAACTAAAATAATAATAAAGAATACCTTACCACAAGAAAATGAACGTGCTTTTTGGGATGAAGGTTGTTTTCATCTTCTCCCCCCTTTCTTCTTATTTACGTCATGTTATCTTTATAAGTTTCATTGATCTCTAAAAGAGGTTGAGGAAATCACTCCATGGATGTGTTTTATTAGCATCAGTGGCTTGTTGCTAAGTAATAAATAAAAACTAGAACAAGGTAAATGTGTACATTGCATGGTATTCTGAATATTCTGAATATTCTGATAACAAAAGTGTACTTTTTCTTTCTTTCTATTTCATCATCTCTTTATAATATATCTGATATATACAGAAGCCAGGGGTTTAATGATCTAGTACTGTCAAAAGAAAAAAACATTCACTTTTTTGAATTCTTAATATCTTTTACTTTCTTTCTTTCTTTCCATGGTAGGTTAGCTCCTGGTGAGATAAATGGAGAACAATACACTATTATAAATAAAAATTAATTTATTATAAAATAAAATTATTATTATTATTATTATTATTATTATTATTATTATTATTATTATTATTATTATTTATTATTATTATTATTATTATTATTATTATTATTATTATTATTATTATTATTATTATTATTATTATTATTATTATTATTATTATTATTAGTAATAGTAACATCAATAATAATAATAATGACACTAATAATAATAATAGTAATAGTAATAGTAATAGTAATAGTAATAGTAATAGTAATAGTAATAGTAATAGTAATAACAATAACAACCCTTAAATAAACTCTTATCAAACATTAACAATAACAACCCAGATCACTCTACTCATGCTAACGAGTCTTCTCTCTACGGACTTTCTACTCCAGAATAATAAAAGAATGAGATTCAAAGAGAGAGAGAGAGAGGTTATTTTAGAGTGAGCGATCTGAAGCAACAAAACTAAAAACCCTCTCTAATGTCGGATAGAAGGCCCACGCGCATTGCATTAAAAAAGTAGTAATTTACAGGGCAGCCGATGCCTTTTAGCTACACACACACCCTCTTTTTTTCCTTTTTTTCCAAGTCAGTCTCAGATGGGCAGGGGATACATGATATACAGGGTGTAAAGCCTATAATAAAACTCTTGTGGCCATTGAGATTACGATGAAAATGTCAATTGTTTTTTAGTATTACTCCATCTGATCCTTTTTCAGTGATAATATTTGGAGTAAGGCATGACAACGTGTAAAATACAAGACTAGCTTATACCATCTGCAAGCTATTCGTAAAGTTTAAATGAAACATGCTTGTGTAAGGTACATAGAAGATCTATTTTTATTTGAAGTTTATGTATTTCGGAAGCCGGTCTCTTAAAAATAAGTGTCGATCATTGTCGATGAGCTGGCAAAAGTCTGTGTTTCTACAACAGAATCCCTGGAAAGACATTCTGTAATTGGGAAGGAATATAAAGAAGGAAATATGAAAAGGTACAAAGGAAAACAAAAAACAAAAAAAACAAAAAAAAACAAAAACAAAAACAAAAAACAAAAAAGGTCGAGTGTATCTCTAAGACTAACAGTGAAAATAATAATATATAGGAAGATAGTAATAATAATAGTAGTAGACATCACTCATTGTGTTGGAGTGGCTTCTGTGCAAACGTAATAAAGAACGGCCATTTAGTTGCTGGATTTCCCTGAAGTTCATTCTCCAGCTGCTCTACAAAGACTGGGTAGTTTTCTGGCTCCACGCCAAGCTTATTGTCCAGGATAGGCAATAGGCTTTTGAACATGCTCACTATGTTCCACAAAAGTGCTCGGTTGACATGATCCTGTTGCCCTATGATAATATCAATTTAGCCAACTTTGTCCTATACTCACAGACTTCCACACCCTTACCTAAATAGGCATCTTTCTTTATTTGTTGTATGTTGCAGAATTTGGTATCCTCCATCATTTCTTGTAGTCTATAAACGATCGTAGTGTCCTGGCCTCGTTCAATCATCTCTTCAGTGACTACCAACAAAAAAGTCAGATTAGTAAACCAAGAATAGGAAACATGGTAGCAGTCAATGAACTATTTCGTAGTCTTTACCACACGATTCTACTCGGCAGATAAACTCGTTGCCGTCCTCCTAAGAAGATATAATAATAATGAGGCCGCCTGATACACCTCAGATCTATTCTCTATTCTCAAGTGTACTTGGCTTACTATTAATCCAGACTCGGTCGATTGAATGTATCCTCCTGGCTTTAGTACACGAAAGATTTCCTTGAGCAGCACTGGCCATTCCTCTTTTCGTAATGCCATCACAAGGAGCCGAACATTCACAAAATCAATGCTATTATCTGGATAAGGGATGCATTCCAGAACATTGGCACTTTGGAAAATGACATTGGACGGACGAATTGTATGTGGGAACACTTCACTCATATCAATCCCAATACATTCACAGCAGGGGAAATCAGTGGCCACATCCTATGCATGTCCAGGTCAGCTGAGATTATAAACATTGTTGGTTACCATCACCCAGGTGCCTGGACCACACCCTACATCGAGTACTTTTGCTCCATTATCAAACAGTTGAAGAATATCAGGATCATTGATGACATTTCTAATTGAGTATAGATTTAATACATTGAAACAATTTATAGCACTAAAAATAATTTATTTACCCGTCAAAGAATGTTTTTAGTGCAAAGTGTTGCTGTTAATAGTAATCGCCGTTAATATCAGAAATAATGTGAATCCATCGCCATAGTAACCATAGTCATTATTAATAAATGACCATCGTCACCATAGTAACAACATTGTAAAAATAACAATAACACTAATTCATGAACACTCACACCAACAAGTCTGTCCATTTCTTCTTCGTCATTAGGTAACCAATAGGAGGATGTAGCTGTGTTATGGAATTGGCGTCCTTGGCGTATAATACTGCTGTGGCCCGAGTGACATGTATTGCAAGTGTCTTCTATGGGTTCTGTAGGTGGAGTTGGATGTGACTTGTTTAGGCGTTTTTTTTGACTTGATACTCTTACGCCCATGGTTACTGTTGTTGCTGTTGCTGTTGCTGTATATTACTGGTGGAATAGAGAGTGGATAAATGAGGGTGGATAAATGAGAGTGAATTTGTAGATGGACAAGGAGGGCACACGGAGTAATTTACAGAAGAATATACAAGCAAATACAATAAACAGATAAAAAAATACACAAATAAACAACTGAACAATTGGACAGATAAACAGGCAAACAGTAATAAAGAAGAGAGAGCAAGATGGAGAGTATTTATAAGGTGAGAGAAGAAAACTTTGAGGTACGGAGAGTAAAAAGAATAGAAATTAAAAACTCAAAATCATCTCAGTCGTGCCACCTTTAGACAAGTTACAAGAAGCAACTGTCTGGAAGAGTGTAACTTACCCCAGAGAAGCTACTGTTCTAAACAGCCATTGTAAGACAGTGTTCCCAATGGCTGTCATTTCTATTGATGGGTGATCTCCTCTCTTGTTCAGAAGATAGAATGATCCATAGAAGAAGGTTTGATAGGTACATACAGAGAGAGAGAAGAGCTGTTGATTGGTTTTATTTGAGATTGTATGTTGCGGAGACGAATGCCAAGACATGCGATCATGCGATCCTGAGTGAAACATCGTGGAGAAAGTACATGAAGACAGTGCGCGGTAACATTTCCTAGTCACTGGTAGAGGCGATCTCAATTTCATCGAATCTTTTTTGTTTTATTTTGTTTTCCCTTTTTTACTTTTCCATTTTCCATTTCCTTTTTCCTTTTTCCTTTTTAAAGAATAATGTCCATGTACTACTATGCATAAGTGAGAATGTGTCTATTTTACTTGTCTTCTAGAAGTCCAATGTCTATATTAGGTCTTTTCTAATAGCAAAGATGTGTGTGTGTGTGGAATAACCCTTCATGTCATTCTTATTGATAACGATAATAATAATAATACCTAATACTTAATACCCAATACATAATACCTAATACCTAATACCTAATACATAATACATAATACATAATACATAATACATAATACCTAATACCTAATACATAATACCTAATACCTAATACATAATACCTAATACCTAATACATAATACCTAATACCTAATACCTAATGCCTAATACATAATACATAATACATAATACCTAATACCAATAATAGTATTGATATCGATATTGATATCGATATTAACATAAACATCAGTAGGACAACTGCCAACACCACCTATAAATTTATGCCCTTTGCCAAAACAAGATATTTTCCCTTGCACTCGAGTGAGACTCCCTATAGGAGAAGAAATCACAAGTCACAACTACCTTGTCTCTCTTTACCTGTAACTCTCTTCATGTCAGACCCCACATTCGTCATGTCCCATCATTCTACTCAATCTGAAGAGTCATTACAAGTGCTAGATGAGATAATTGCTCTAATCCAGTCAGTAGAACCTTACAGTAGTCCTATTCAGTTACAACGCCCTATAAATATGCTTAGTTCACTCAATGAAGAGCAACTTCAGTCCAACACGACACAGAATCTCGATCCTCTGACCATTCTCAGTCCAAGCACCCACAGCCTGGGCTATCTCTACTTTATGTAAGAACACAGCAAGATGAGAAATACTAAACTATTAGCACTGCTCGTTGTTGTATAGCCACCAGTGAAAATGCCCAACAATTGTTTGAGCTTTTATATCATTTTATCACTGTATTTGACGCTGCTCAAGTATTAAGAGCACCAGCAAGAAGTAAGTTTGTGTTTTATGTTATGGTTCCTATGAATCCTACGATTTCTGGGGTTCTTATGCTGCACAGTTGAACATATACCGTATGCCCTTAATCACTTGGCATCTCTACTGCAAAGAGTAAGTTGTTATCTTTCATCTTTATACCTATACCTACAAAGACGCGTTTCTTTCCTTGACTTACCTCTTCAACAGCCTCTGCTAGTGGTGGAACCTGTGGCAAAGTTTATTCAACGCCTAACCCCTTCATTGAATATCCTCACACCTCTCCACTCCTATTTTGCCAAGGTACTTTTTTGTTTTGTTTACATGGTCAATGAGCGTCTATCTAACCTAATTTGTACTTTATACTAGGCATGTGTCATCAACAGAATGTACAAATACTCCCACTGTATCATCGACCAAGCTATTGAGCAGATCAATGCAACGGTACTTTATACTACATGTCCCTTGCATTGACTTATCTCATGCCTAGGCCTATCATGTCACTATTCTTGACTATCTAGAATACCACTACAATGCTTCTCTCCTTTACATTGGCAGCAAACAGTATGAACGTGCTCTGGAGTTGCTCAGTCTTGTAAGTCAATACGGTGTAGACCTGTTTTCCTTCCTCACTCTTTCTAGGTCATTTCTGCACCTGCCACAGTTCCAAGTGCCATTCAATTAGAGGCCTACAAGAAGTATATTCTTCTCTCTCTTATTCAAGACGGAAAGGTGACTATTCTCTCATTCCTCTATACCACTACACTGCTCTATTCATCTTTTTCCATCTGTTGCTATTGTTGTTGATGTTGATGTTGTGGTGGTGGTGGTGGTCTAGATACGCCCTCTGCCTAAATACACAGCCTCTATTATAGAAAAGACCATGGAGCTCCAACATTTCCATTACTTTAGTTTAGCAAAGGCATTTGAGAACAACCAACTGGATGAGTTTGACCAACTGCTTCAGTGGTGCCATCTTGCCATGAAAGATGACCAGAACCTAGGATTAGCAAAGCAATGCACGCGTGCTCTCCAATTCAGAAAGATCAACACTTTTACAAAAGTATACAAAAGAGTGGGCATTCAAGACATGGCTCTTAAGCTTGATCCTAAAGGCACTACAAGTGCATTGGAAGTGGAGCATATGTTGGTGAGCATGGTAGGTCTCTCTCTCTCTCTCTTGCTATTAAAAAGAAAGACTTAAGAATAATATAAATAGATAGAAAAACAACAGATGTCTGCTAGCATAGTGTCTGTAATGTCTGAGGGAGTCGGCAGTAAAATGGTGAGCTTCCATACTATAGACACTGCTCTTTTGCCAAATGCTACACAGCATCTAGAGGAACAATGGAGACGTGCAGCGGCTGTAAACCAAAAGGCAGCGGCTGTGGATAGAAAGATGGGACTGGACACAACATTCCAAAGCAAGGTATATATAAGAAGACAAGACGGATAGTAGCTAACATTCCAAGTTCATCAAATTGAGTACGAATGGTGGATCAACAGCGTCTCTACCCTATGATGAAGACATTGACCCCCCTATTAAAGACAGCAAAATGTTTGCTTAGCAACTCTAGTGTGTTTCTGCTATGTGGATGTGTTTATAGGAATCACTATGTGGCTGGGGGTTCTATTCATTATTATATATATATACATTTATATATATATAAACAAAGTATAAGAAGAGCGTAGGGGTGCATTGACACTTACTTTGGTTAACAAGTGTATTGGACAGACCTTTTTTTGTCTTTCTTTGCGGTCGAATCACCGACACGGGCACGGACGATGTGTGTACCAGAAAGGTGGAGATTGAACCCATGAATAAACTATACCCATTCAAGACTAAGAAAAAAAAGGCAAAATAATAATACTAATACTAATAATGTATAATGTATAATGTATAATGTATAATGTATAATGTATAATGATAGTAGTAGTAATTGTACAATCGTAGTCATAGCATTTTATATTACTACTAAAAACAACATGAAAAGAAAAAGAAAAAGAAACCTTGATTGATGGCTACTGCTTACCTTTTCATTGGACTTTTCCCTCGGCTACCACAAACCACCATGGTCAAGGGAAGATCCTTGATCTGTTATAGATTAGCCATGAGATCTTCAAAGAAGAACATCCTACCAATTGCCCCAATACATCCTTCACTCTGCCTGCAATAGCATAAGTGACAAGTTGAATATCTACTAGGGACATTAGAGAGAGTATTTCCTTTGATGTATTGACAAGTAAAGAAGATGCTTTTTGTAACTAAATGAGAGGGTTAATGTCAGTGGTAGCTCAATAGATGTAGGCATGAAATTCCACCAACTCACTTGCTCTGCTAATGTATCTTCTGTAGATGCCCTTGTCGTCTCTGGTGGTTGTGGAGTCACTACTGTCACCACATGAAGTGCATCCCCATCCCTCATGAGTGTCCCTACTACCCATGCAAGGGCATTGTAGCTATAGGCACTAAAGTCACAGGCAGCCAAGTAGGTGCGTCTTTTCTGATGGAGTCGAGTGCTTCCTGGTCCATCTTTAGGATAAGAGGCATAGTGCATAATCGTCGTGAGTCTGTCAGGTGTTTGGTGTACAATGGGTGGATCAGTAGAAACAGAGGGAGAGTGATAGGGTGTTGACTCCTCTTTGGCTACAAGAGTGGCCTTTTCTTCTGCAGATAGAAGACATTTGGCTTGGGGTGTTCTTTCTCGAGTGCCTTGTTTCAACTTGAATCTGAATGCTAGAGTTGTTCTTGCTGTTCTTGCTGCTACTGAACAAGATCCATTGAGTCTGCTACCAAAGTAGGATAGTGTTGGATCCTTGGAAATAGCTTTTTGGTGAGATGTTTCCTTGGGATCCACTTCTCCCATCTCGTTGGACACCTTCTTATTCGTAGTAGGACCCTTGACTCCTGCATTTGCCACTGGCGCTGAGTGAGGAATGTGTGGTATTGGAGAATGAATAAAAGGATCATTTTTTACTGGCATAACAACAATAACAGCTGCAGTTGTGGTGACTAGTGCAATGATAATAAAGAGCAATCTATTCTATCAAGAAGAAAAGCAAATGAAATATATATAAAATAAAAACTCATTCTTAAAAGACATGTTCAAGGGCTCGCCGAATGTACACGTGACTCTACATAGCCTTGATGGATGTGTTTGGTGAGATGTTTATTAAAAGGTAGCAATCTTCTCCTTGAGTAATGCCACCATGTCATCACGATTTACTATCACTCCACCACCCTGGGATTCATCTTTGGAGCGCATGTCCTTGATTCTTACTTCTCCACGCTCCAATTCATCTCTGCCAATAATAACAGCCAGAGGAATCTGATCCTTTTCACAGGCTGCCCACTGTTTATCGAGCTTGGGCTTCTTTTTGAATAAGAAGGCTGCCTTGATGTCTGCCTTCCATAGGGCATTGACAATCTGCATGCGCTCCTTCAAAAGGCCATCTCCCACTGCAATCACATAGACCTCTGTTTCATTGCTCTTGATCTGTTCAGCCTTCTGCTTGGACATGAGGATGGAGAACACACGCTCCACACCAATCGACACACCCACACAAGGAATCTTGAGGTTAGGCTCTCCCTTTTTGTTGACACCGGAGAACATGCCCACCAAGTTATCATAACGACCGCCAGCAGCAATTGAACCCACACCCACAGTAGACTCATCCAATTCATCAGAGTTCTTCTTGACGGGGGCACCACTGACAGGTTCTATTCAGAAGCATAAGAGAGTGTCCAGTGATAAGCGACTTACTAGGAGGAGCAGACTTTTCAGTGACAGCCTCATAAATAATGCCAGTGTAGTAATCAAGACCGCGTGCTAAACTCAAGTCAAAGGACATCTAGGAGGGAAGGATGGGTTCCCATGTTGGTTTCATTGGCATACTGGAACGTCGTCTCCTTTCTCTCACCTTGTCTGTGATCTCAAAGGCTTCAAGGTAGTCAAACAGCAATGCCATGTCCTCAAGACCCGCCAAGGCACTGGCATTCTTGGTCAACACCTCATCCTTCAATAGCAGCTCTAACAAATCACGTCCACCCTTGAGCTTCACATAGGCACCGATCTTGTCTGCTATTTCTGGGGCCAGTCCCTTTTCTTCTGTCATTTCCTTTTTGACTTCCTCCCAGGGAAGCTGCCAGCATAACGATGAGTCCATGTCCGTTGCCTAGTTACTGTTGCCTAGTTACCTTGTCTAGTTTATCCACAGCAGAGGAAATGGGACGAATGCTGGCCTCAGGCACACCACACACCTCAAAGATACCATCAAGGATCTTGCGGTGGTTGATTTTGACAGTGAACGACCCCACTTCCAAGTCAGTCAAGGCCTCGCACAGAATACGAAGGATCTCAGCATCAGGAATCATGGCATCATAAGTACCAGCGATATCAAAATCACACTGGTAGAACTCTCTCATGCGTCCTTTGGTCATGGCAGGCTGGTCACGACGATACACCTTGGCGATATGGTACCGTTTGAAGTTTTGGTATTCTTTACCATTCATGGCCAAGAAACGAGCAAAAGGCACCTACACAACCCACTCTTGTTGAGAAAATGAAAGGAAAGAAAGAAAAAGAAGAAGAGGAGGATGCCTCTCCTTGTCTTTTACTTACTGTCAAATCATAACGTAAAGAACACTCTTCGCCACCCTGGTCCTTTAAATCATAGATCAATTTACTATCTTCTCCGTACTTTCCAGAGAGGATTTCCTATATAGATATACACACACAATGCATCATATGAGATTTCCTTTTGCCGACTTGCTGTTGAGTTATGGAGTCATGATGGATTACCTTTAGCTCAAAGACAGGAGTATCAATGGTCACTGCACCGTGCTTTTTAAAGACACGGGTGATGGTAGAAAAGACCTTTTCACGTATGGCCATATCTTTATCATTGTAGTCTTTGGTACCCTACCAGCATGTGTCAATACGACTTTTTTCTTTTTTTCTTTCTTTCTAGTCCACTCCATGACTCTTACCTTTGCTGTCTTTAGGGTAAAGGCACTCTTGGCTACTTTCTTTGTCTTGTCAGCACCAGAAACACCTTCAAGAGCAGCCAGCTCCTTCTTCAAGTCCTTCAGCACAGACACTTGGACATCAATATCAGCCTTGTCTGCCTTGCTGGACTTGAGAGAACGCACTTTATTGCCTTGGTCCTCAATGAGGTGTGCTAATACCACGGCACGGTCCGACATACTTGCTGTCAACAGAGAACACTAGTGAAAATCCTTTTTGTCGGGATGATGACGTCAAGCCCATGCGTTGAGTTTGGTTTTCTTTTTCTTTCTTTTATCCCAAGACCACAAAAAAAGGAAAAAGAAAAGAGGTCGTCGTCCCACCACCTGAGGCATCAAAAACAGTCACACTCGTCTTTCTCTCTACACACCAGGAGATTTTTCTGGCCTTTAATCAGTGACACAATCATCCCTTTACGTCCGAGAATATCTTACCTTCTATGGAACTGTATTTAAAATAAAAAGGTCTGAGGATATCCAAATAATTATTTCCTTTTGTGGATACCTCATTATCAAATTGTATTATCAGTAAAATATATTGTTTATGAATAAAATTGTTTATTGTAATACTGTAGCTAATAACATACTATTACTATAGCTACTGCCCAAGTGCATTTCCTCATAGCAATAGAATCCACAACCTAAAGGCCTTGTTCTTTATCCTTGGGAGATAGATAACTATGCTCAGGAGTATACTCTAGACAGCCTAGACACCTTAGACAGTATGGAAGGAAGAATAGACCACCTGAGACTGACTTGAAAAGAGTCTTTACTTGCCTAATAACAATACAATAAACTCAAGCCCAGATGAAGACACTGCTTACCTTTTTATCTCAAGAATAGTCCTTGGTAGTGTCTATCACCTCCTATTGTTTCTCTTTATTAATAATAGTACATTACCTTGCTTAATTATGCTCATCTTGACGAGTACTTGATTGTTATACTGTGGGCTTATGGATAGCACATGTTAAGCATTAATTGCAGTGATTGAATTGCAATGTCAGGTTTGCTTCTTCCTTTTATCCAACTTTATAGTGTTTAATTACACAGTCCATAGTCAATGCCAAGACAGACAGACAGACAGTGAAAAGGTTCTTTTCAAACACATTAGCCAACCAAAGAAAACAAGTCGAGAATAAGAAACCGTCAGCTACTCAAGTCCCTAAAGCCTATCTTGTTTATACTCTAGGAAGCTGTTTGGATCAAAGTCTATTCTATTAAAGATGTAGACAACTACACTTTTTATACTAGTTTGCTATTGATTTGACTATGAATTTGTCTAATTTGCTATTCTCAAGCAATAGCTATCGATTTCATAGAATATCCAAGCAAGTTGGGAAGGATAACTGTCCTATCCTACAGTGTGTATAATCTTGGTCCTGTATTTCAAGTCCATAGAATTCCAGAAAGTGATTTTATTGTAAATAAAGTTTCTCTCTTCCCTTGAAACATACATAGAGCAAGAGGAAGGAATCCATCTATGAATTTACAGAGATGTTATTATAGTATAACTTTGATCCTTATAGCTTGAAATACGTATATGAGTAGCCTCAAGATCTATACTATGTAACTTTGTAAAATATATCTTTTATTCTGCAATAAAGAGTACTAAGGTTATCAACAGGACTATTAGAGAGATAAATGTATAGATATTGGGTCTTTAGCAGGGACGAAGAAATAGAATTTGGATACAAAGGCTGGTCTAGGGAAATCAAAGAGGGTACATGAACAGGAACACAACACACGATTTGAGCACAATGGGTAACTAGGCAACTGTTCTTTAAGCAATTCTTTTTCTTTCTAAAATGTTGTTGTAGTCTGCATTAATTTGGTAGTTCTGATTAAGCAAATGACTTGTGAAATTTCGTTTTGATCTCTGCTGCTTGGATATAAATACCTGCCAAACTGCCAGTCATTGCTTATGGCACAGGAATGAAAGGAAAAGATGCTGTCAAGTTTAAAGGTCATTGTGTTGGTTTGACGAGAGTTTTATATCAATCATTGAAAAAGAGACAAAAAGATGGAGATCTTCTTCTAGTTGATGTCGATGAGTTCGTAACATCGAGAGTAAACATGATTGACCTCTCACCCAATATGAAAAGCTCTTCTAACAGTTACTCTGTTTTATTTTGTTGTTCTCAAGATCTGCCATACTTGCAACACAGACAGCCTCACTGAGGTGTTCATGAATTTCAACAGTATCCACGCTTGCCAAGGTTGTGGAATTGTTTGGAACAGAGATGTGAATGCATCAAAGAATATATATACAATCACAGAAGAGTGTTTAAAGGGTCACTACAGACCAGCTCCATTCTGTAGAAAATAATATCTATTCTTATTTGTATTCATATTATATATCGCCACATCGAAAGTGGTTTCCTCCGGGATTCAGATATCTACAGGTAAATTATAATAATCATCTCACTTTATTTTCACACCTTTTCAAATCCATTTGTCATTTCTTAAACAATTGTATTTCGACTATTTTCTTTTATATCCTAAAGATCTCCTGGTGTGTATCACTTTTTGTTAGGTGACTCTTGCTGTTCTTCCAACTCCTCACTCGTCCAACCACAAGAAACAAGTCAAAACAAGGCACACCTACATAGCAGCCCTTTTTTCTTGTTCTTCTTTCTTTCTTTCTTCTTTGAATAAAAGACAGCCACCTCTCCTGTGTCATGGCAGTCCATTCAACAACCAACACTGTTCAATTGAGACTCCTATCCCAAGAGAAAAGGGGGCGGAGACTGAATGGCATGGGTTGGTGGTGCTACTCCCATGAGAAGAGTCCATCTCCACCGCCTATTCTCCAACCTTGTTGTGTTTATCCAATGAAAAGAAAGGAGAGAGAAAGAGAGAAGGGCTTATCCATAACGACCTCTGTGCACATGACATCACAGAGGACTTTACAAGTTTTGAATACCAGCCCCAACTTGGGCTATGTTGGCTTTTTTCTTTCTTTTTTTCTCTTTTTCCATATTTTATTTCTTTCCTTCTCTTTTCTAATAGCACGCTTCTCTTCTGCTCCCAAGCAATAACACTAATAACATGTATGCGTTATTTCTAGTGATCCCATCTTCTGATGCAGTTCAATAAAGACCACTGTGAACTCATCTCTCCCTTGATGGCTCTTGTTCATTGTGTGCTATTTGTAGGTCTGAGCCTTATGACCCTTATATTCCAAACGCCTCTCGTGCCGGTCAACCGAACACTGCGGCTGGTAACCAAAAGACAGCCCGTGTCCAAGCACAGGTGGATGAAGTTGTCAATATTATGCAGGAGAACATCGATAAAGTGATGCAGCGTGGTGAACGACTGGACGACCTCAGAGGCAAAACAGGTAAAGGAGTTGAGCCACCAGAATGGAATGTAGGCAGAGTCAATAAACTCACCCTCTGGTCTTGTTTGTGTTTCTTTCCACAGAGGATTTGCAGTCGACTGCTGGACACTTTCGTCGAGGTGCTAACCAAGTCCGTAAGCGTATGTGGTGGAAAGACTTGAAATGGAAGATTATTATTGCCGTTACTATTCTTGTGATTCTTGGCATTATTATTGGTAATTCATAGTGAGCTGCTAACAAAGAAAGATAAGAATAAGAAGTCTAATGTTTATCATTCTCCTTGTTTAGGTTCTATTGTAGGCACACAGGTAAAGTAGATGCTTGCAGTGATGGTAGACTGATATCTGTTGATTAGACCAATAAGAGCGATAACAACGCCAACCCTCCTCCTCCTCCTCCCGCCACACCCACGCCTAGTACTCCCAGTGCATAAAGGGCACTGCATAAGAGCAGCACCAGCACCAGCAGCAACACCACCAACACCACCACCACCAACACCACCAACACCACCACCACCAATAACAAGAGTGCGTCATAGTAGGAGGGTCGCTTTCACTTCATTTTTTTTTTAAAATTTTATATATATCTATATCTATATAATTCACCCAATACAAGGCATCTTTTCTTATGGGGGATATCTGTCTGCGTCTGGTTTTGTTTATGTTTTATGTTTATGTTTTATGCCTGTACTTGTAAATAGAAGCAGGTCTGTTTGCTGCTGTGCACTCGTTGGGATGCTATTTTATTCTTTTATTCTTTTATTCTTCTGATAACAAATCCAAGAAAATATAAGACAAGGAGAGTCGTACTACGAATAATAATCACTCACTCCATCACCTTTAATGCGGCAATTGGAAAGAGGACAAAACAGGATGTACTGCTGTCTTGGGTGGTACATTATCGTGTGGATCACTCCCATTTAGAAATGAGTCTGCCAAATCAACATCCTTTGGCCTGTCCTGCTCAATAGCAACACCCTGTTCAATAGCAACACCCCATTCAATATCAACAGTGTGACAAATAGACGGTGTGTTCTGGGCAGCAGAAGACTCTTCATTAGCACTCCCTTGCTCTTGTGCCTGAGATAGACGCCAAACAGAAAGTAAGGCCTTGCCACCACTGGTGGATAGACTGTTCCAGGCAATACCACGAGTAGCAAATGCACTAATGTAGACAAAAGGAATAGTAATACCATGGACCACCACAGAAGACAGCACCATAAAATAAACAATGGGCTCTACCATACTACGGGCATGTGCATACTGTCCATTGGGATCCATGTTCTCTACAGCCACAGTATAATAGAAGATGGCACCAACACCTATAGGACCAAACCAGCCAGTAAAAACGGCCTCGCGTAGAGTGTGGATGGTAGGAATGAACTTATACAGAGCAACAATAATAGGAAGCCGTCGAAATAAGAGGACCAACACACTAAGAACAGCAAGACGCCATACACTCAGCTGGAGCGTCATATCAACAAAGGAGGACCATGGCTGATGGAAGTGGCAGACAAGAGTTGAATTAATAAATAAATAAAATAAAGAAAGTTCTTCTTTTGTTTGTTGATTAGTAGACTTACAATGGTGGCTCCAATAAAGATAAAGACGCTTGTATTGAGTAGCAGATCTACTACCTTGTGATGCTAAGTAAACACTACAGACACCCAATATTCCTTACCTCCATAAGATGAGCATCTTCTGTTTCTTGTCTAAACCAGTCATCCCAAGTGAATGAGTTGCCTGCAACAAAGCAAGCCAACAGATCATCACTGCCAATAGCAGAGACAGTGCCAATCAACAATATCTATAAACTCATTAGCCCCCTCCTCCTCTTGTCTTTATTGTTATTAGAAGAATAAAAAAGTACTTACTGTCAGTGCAATCGAAAACACCAAAAAAGACTGTTTGTCAATCCACCTACTATAGACATACTAAGTCTGGTGCTCTCATCGACCATGCTATATAGCTATTCACTCACTGTGTTTCTGCAAATTTAAGTAGTTTTCTTGCAACATAGCCAACAGCAAACCCAATCACAATGGACACTGTGATTTGAAATAGCATGATCCAGTAAACCCACTTTCCAATGGCAGTGCCCAGAGGCAACTCCATCAGATAAAGAGCAAGGAAGAGGAATGGATAGCCCAGCCCATCATTAGCACCACTAGTATAAGACAAACACACACAGAGAGAATTAATGTTAGCACAGAGTTTCTTTCTTTTTCTTTATCTATTGATTCATCATTGATGAATATAAATAAGTAGAGCAACGCTACCTTTCAGCCGAAATAATGTTTCGAACATGGCTAGGAACATGTTTCTCGGCAAATTTACCTTGAACAATAGAATTTGCCAATACCTAACATAAACACACACATATCTTTTTTAGTAATAATAAACAATAAACAATAAACACACACACACACACACACACACACACTTTTCTTCATTAGATAAATACTTACAGGATCCGTAGGCGTAAAACAAGCAGAAATCATGAGAGATTCAATCTATTATATTTAATAGTAATAAAGACATCATTAACAAGGCACGATTAAACCTAATTATTATTGTATAAAATAGATATACAACTCGTCTACTTACAAAACTCAGGCCTGGAATGATAGCCCACACACAAAGACCACTCATCATCCACATCCATAGCATCACAGGAACAAGTAATACAGTCAAAGAAGAAATTTCCTTATAAAGATATGCCTTTGGAAGGGCCACGCCAGCTGCCATGACCTGAATACCAATCGCCAATCGACAAAGCTCCTTTGTAATGTAGAGTCTGTCGCCCCATTGATCCACTTGGATAAAGTTGGCACACACAGGGCCCATTATTACTCCAAATAGAATAGCAACCGCTGTACAATGGTCATGGAAATAAGCTTATGGACAAGTCAATGTGGCCTACCTGCTTCTGAAACATAGAGACGTTCTTTAATGACAAGTGAGCAGAGTCCAAATAAAACAATGAATCCGCCAAGGATACCATAGACTGAGAAGATTGTATCAATGGCCATGGTGAATAAAGATATAACTGTCAATGCTAATAGTATTATTATTTTTTAGGCTGTGATAAGATTGATGTGATTGATGTTGTTGATGTTGTTGGTATAGTTGATGTAATTGATGTACTGGATGTAATTGATGTACTGGATGTAATTGATGTACTGGATGTAATTGATGTACTGGATGTAATTGATGTACTGGATATACTGGATGTAGTTTCTATTACTTTTATTCTTGCTTTGATTTTTCAAGTGGTGATCCCCTGTCAGCTAGTAAGATCAAAAGGTGGAGTGGTGGTAGTTGTAATAAAGAATAGATAAGAACAACAATAGAGCATTGATGATGTTCAAAGAAAGTAGAATTAAATATCTCTTTCACTGGTTGAAAATCAGAGAAAAAGATATAGATCAGAGTGTTCCTTAATTAATGATAATTCAGAGCACTGTCGATTCTTTTCTTTTTTCTTTTTTTTTCCTTTCTAATGAATAGTCAGAAGATAGTAATGAACAAAAGAAGGAACAAAATGATAGACGCTCCGACCTTAAATAAACAGGCCAGGAATTCGTTCTCCATGATGAATAGTGAGTTAGGTTTATTCTCAGAGGGCTAAATGTAGATGTTTGTCCTATGCGCCATTAATGCGATAGCTGGAGATAATCAGAGAATAGCCCATGTATAGATATTCTAAATTAGTATATAAAGTATAAAATCATTTATATAAAAAGAAAAGAAAAGAAAACATTGCAACTTTATAGTTTTGTGCGCCTTTTTATGTGTACCAAATCTATAACGATAGGTAGTAAATAAGATTCTACATTTATGCGTATAAATATCTACCATGTATAATATAACATAATATAACATAATATAACATATAATTTACCCTAAAAGCATATGCACTTAATTGATGAATAACAAAAAGACCTGTCGACTATGACATTGAATAGTGTATTAATCTACCAATAAAATCTTTCATTCTCCACAGTTTTTATTTGTATTGGACACTTTGTATTGGACGTCACACTGAGAGACATGACCAAGAAAAACAGAATAGACACTAGGTCACTTACAGAAAACAAATAAAATAACAGAAAAAAAGAACTAACTACAATAGCAAATTGTCCAGAGTAAATAGAAGAGTGGGACAAAATAGATACAATTCTATATTTATATCCCTGAACACATTATTCATAAGAGCTATTTCAAGAGAGTCAAGCTCATTCCATAAAGGAGGGGCTGTGCTATACAGTCACACTTGATTGAATTGAATACCTTTGAAAATAAATATCAGGAAATAGATTAGGTATGTTCAACATTAAATAAGACACTTTATGTTTGATCTATAAGCTTCAGACTTAAGCATACCAAGGCTTAATATCTTTAATTATAGAAAACAAAATAATAATAAAATAATTAATATCTTGTAGAGCCTTCTTTGGCATCAATGACTGAACAGTATCAGTCATAGTTTGGATTTATTGTTGTGCAGGTTCAATACTAACTCTCTTCCACTCCTCTGCAAGTAGTGCCTTCAAACATTCAATATTGGTAATAGATACCCTTCCTTTTTCAATCTGTCTTTCCAATGCATACCAGATGTGTTCAATTGAGTTCAGGTCAGGGATTTGTATGATAGTACTCAGAGTACCCTAATTTGATGTGTCTCTTTCCAGCATCCAGCATAGGTTTTAGTAGGACAGCCAATATCCTCTTATTGTAATAGAAACACACTGTCCTCTTTTATAGTGCAAGTCAATGTACCAAGAATAAAATTCACCAGCCAAATCTCTGATACATTTGTCTTGGTTTACAGTACCACCAACAAAGACCCGTAGGTCAAATATATACTTTCTAAAAACAGCTCCAAAGCATGATCCCATTGACACCAAACTACACTATTGAAATAATAGAATCAGGATTTTAATGTTCTCTAAATTTTCTAATAAAACAAGCACTTCTATCATTCACTTTATATATATATAATGACTCTTTAAACGTAATGGTGACCCATATTCTTTGATGTTTCTGATACTATTTTGATCTGTAGGCTTTATTACAACTACATTTGCGATGACAGTCAATTTTAATCCAGCCTTCAACAAATGATAGATGTCCTATCATCTTCTATCTTTTGTTTTGTCCTATTCTCCACGAGGGTGAGTTTCTGAATATATATCTAACATGTCGTATTGGTCTAACACTCTCTAGAAAGAAAAGGAGTTTTATGCAAAAAAGAAAGATACTTTTCTTATTAAGTATTCAATTCAATTGGATGTGACTGTAGATAAAAAGATCTTTTCTACAGCATAGTACAACACAACACATAATAGAATTGGTTCTAGTGCTAATACTTTCATTGATCACTTTCTGTTACAATAACCAACATTGACGTTGAATAGGCATTTTTCTATAAGAGCCCAAGAATAGGAAAGATGGACATTTATTTTGCCATCTCGCCGTCCTACGTGTGGGATAAACGCCTCCTATGGTATTCTACTATTCAATCACCCTACCCCTTAGCACTCTACCTGTCTCTCCTCTTCCCATTGCTACCTGCATAGACATTCAAATGGGTTAGTAAGAGTGCATTCTTTGGGACTCGCTCTACACAGACTAAGCTAGTGCCACCCTTCAATCACCACACATGCATCACAAATACTTACTTATCTTTGCAAGCATGTTATCAAGCGATGTCTTTTTTTCTTATTTTTATTAAGTTGATATAATCTTCATGGTTCATCAAGCAGGGATAACGCCTATCTAGATTCCATTTTATAATACGTCAAGGATAAAACAGGTTGTATTTTTTGCCTCTACACTGATTCTTTCTCTTTCTCTTTTTTTTTTCTTTTTTTTCTTTCTTATTTTCCTCCTATTCTCTAGGAGTGTCCGTGGTCATGACAACAGTTTATCCTATATTTCTTCTTTTTATCAAAAGACATGAACATATGCCCAAATCTTTTTTCTTTTTAGCGTTTTGAGAAAGACCATGAAAGCTTATGATTGATGTCCGAGTGTTCCATGCGTTCAATGTCCAGGGGCTGTTTATCGCGTCGGTAAGTGTTGGAATACGTGTCATCTCTGAACCGTCTGTCTGCATACACTGGATTATGGGTGTGCGGCAGAGGTCTTCGAGGAGATGCCATACGTGGACGGCGCTGTGGAAGGTCGGGTAAAGGCATTCGCTCTTGATAACCAAGTCGGTCTACACCATACTTGTCTCTGTCCTGTCGTTCGTGTCGTTCGTGTCTGTCCTGTCGTTCGTGTCGCTCATGTCGTTCATGTCGTTCGTGTCGTTCATGTCGTTCGTGTCGTTCATGTCTGTCCTGTCTGTCCTGTCTACCGTGTCTGCTCTGTCTCCATTGTGATGTATTTGGCTCATTCATGTAGTTTTGGCTGTGTCTTCGACTCGGTCCTGCCAAGTCGTATCGTGAGCGTTTCATGTCGGGGGAGGGCTGACGGTGGCTCGCAGAATGAAGACCGTGTTCCTGTGAAGAAGGACGTCGGTGAGAAAAGTCTTTATCAAAATGATGAGGCTCGGGCATGTCTTGAGGAGTCGGTCTTTCTTGTTCCACGGGTGGTTCTGCCTCTTCTTGGGTGGGTCGATCCCATACACAGATCTCTGTCTTTGTATTGTAGTAGTAGATTTCGCCCTTTCTGGAGAGCACCTCACGCCAAGGATAAGGCAGCTCTTCCTTTGTGAGATTAGGTCTCTCTGATGTAACGGATATAGAGTCAGAACTGCTAGGGAGAACAACATCCTGCACAATTTCCTGATCTTCACGCACATCCTCGATACTCTTCTCATGGACATCCTCCAAAAGAGGAGCAAGATCATCTTCATCGTCTGATTCTGCACCCCAATCAGGTCGCATAATTGCATGTGCTTCATCATCGTCTGCTTCTAAAGAGATCACTGTATCTGATACAACACGTCTTCTAATGGCTTCTTCCTCTCTTGCTGCCTCCACCCGCCTTTTTCTGTCTTCTTGACTCTTCTTCTCTCGTTCTGCTGCCTGTTCTCTTACACTTTCTTTTGATTTCGTGTCCTTTTCCTTTCCAGTGTCGTCTTTTCGCTTCACTTGTCTCAGTTTTTCCCGTTCTTGCTGGTCTCTTTCCAACTCTTTCCATCTCATTCTTTCCATCTCTACCGCCCTATTCCTAGCCTCTTCCTCTCTGCGCAATTCCTCCTTGTGGAGTTCATCTCTGCGTAGTTCATCTCTGCGTAGCTCCTCTCTGCGTAGTTCGTCTTTACGCAGTTCCTCCATACGCAGTTCCTCCTTGATCAGTTCCTCCTTACGAAGTTCGTCTCTCATCAGATCGTCTCTGCGCAAGTCGTCTCTGCGCAACTCTTCTATACGTATGTCGTCTCTCATCAGATCGTCTCTCATCAGATCGTCTCTGCGCAACTCGTCCTTTCGTCTCTCGTCCCCCAGCCCCTCCTTGTCTCTTCGTCTGTGGTCTCTGGACACACACCCCTCCCGTCTCTCCTCCTCTCCTCCTCTTTCCTCTCCACCCCAAGGCCGTCTCTCACGAGGAAGATCAACTGTCACTCGTCGCGAGTCATCTCTTGGCCACACCTCCTCGTGCTTTGTCCACTCCTGCTGACGTGGCATGACATGCACCTGTCGATGCCCAGTGTACCGTGGTGACGGGGGTCGGTGCCGGTGCATCGGTGGAGGAAACTCACGACGATGAGGAGGAGGAGGATGCTCAAACGAGGAAGGACGGAACCCTGGCGTCTTTTCCTGTCGTCTGTCCATACGTCCTTGGTAATGAAGCCGCACATTGCGTTCAAAGTCGCGTGCAGGACCTGTCCCATACCTGCGCTCGTTGGGGACAAGATGAATGTAGCGTGCGCGTTCTGGAGAGTGAGAAGAAGGGTTGGGATGACGCATACGGTCTTCTGTCATGGAAGAGTGTCGCCATGGTTTAGTGTCTGTTCTTGGCTCTCCATCTCTCACTCTGCCTAGCCGTGAAAATACATTGGGCCTTGGATCCTGTAGATTGTCTGTGCGATGATCCATAAGTGAAAGAGAAGAAGAAAAAAAAAGAAAAAAAAAAGAAAAAAGAAAAAGCAGAAATTTATAAAGACAAAATTCATCTTATCGTCAAAATAAAATTGATTTTTTTTCTTCTTTTCTTTTCCTCTCTTCCGTCTTTTCCTCTTCCTCTCTTCCTCTTCTCCTCTTCCTCTTTTCCTTTTTTTTATTACAAAAAGAGAGAAAGTGAGAGTGAGAGACTGCTCGAATCACGTGAATGGACAGACTTTTATTATTAAAAAGTGACAGTGTGGCCAAGCGCAATGGCATGAGCAGCTGCCAATCCCTTGAGGGTGGCGTCATTAGGACACTTGTCAGGTGCAAAATGAACAATGAAATTACCCTTTTGGTAGAAGCGAGGGAAGGTGTTAAAAGTGTGGTCGTCTCTGTCTAGCAAATACACGTGGCGAGCATGTTCAGGGTGTTGCATGAGCTCCCACATGGCCCCCTGCTCATAAGAAGGGCCCTTTTGGTACCAGTGCTTCATAGCCTGCAGGTCTCTAAGGAATTGCATGGCAGTGGGTGTATTGCGGACAAAGAACACGCCTGCATTGATCATTGGATCACGACTGGGCCGGGCGATGACCCAGTCCACTGTGGTATCAAATGCCTCGACGCCCTGTGGGTATTGGTGGCGTACTTTGTCGAGAATAGCCTCGAGGGTGGTGTTGGGATTCATAATCACAGCATCCATGTCCATCCAAAACACCCAGTCATATTTGGGCAGGACCTTTTCAATGGCATCTATCTTGCCCCACACTGCCCTGCGTCCTGTATGGATCTGTTGGGCAAACTCAGCAGACCGAGCGACAAAGGCATAGTGGTGTTGGAGAGCATAGTCTCGCTTGTTTTTGGCAGAGAGAGCAGCAGAGGGCTCCATGCATGGGCCATAGATATAGGAAGAAGTCACAAGAGCAATCGAAGGAGGAGGAACTGATACGGGAGCAGCAGGAGGAGGTCGCTTTGGATGGCACACAGGCACAGGCTCCAGATACGTCCAACGAGCCAAAGCCGCCAGCTCATTGTCCTGGTAAACAGACGTCACCACGATGTCCTCGGCATGCACAGATTCCACATTGTTCTCCCATTGAATAAAGCGTTGGGTGTTCTGTGGGCCATCTTCTCGAATGAACTCGGGAATGACCTGTTCCTGTGCTTCTGCGGCTGCTTCTGGCTCCAGAACATCATCCGCTGCCTTTTCCAATGTGCTGCTGTAGTGGTCATAGAATCGGTACATCTCTGTAAGAAGGTCTCCCTTGAATTCTTTCTGTTTGTTAAGGGCCAGTCGGACAGCAGCTGCCCCAATCACAAAGGCATGGGTGTCCCGTGCTGTGCCAAATGTTCCCCATACCACATTGGTGGGTGCATCTGTAGTGAGAGTGACGGGGGATTCTGTTTCCTCACTGATCACTCCCGTGTCCAGCTCCCGTTTTATAGTGTTCAACTGCATGAATGTATGGATATCTTGGACCAGAAGATAGTCATAGGTGATTGTTTTTGCTAGTTCATTGTCTGCCCATGCGAGGATGTTGCGCTGTGTGTAGGTAGCATTGGTTTCATACAAGTCATTCCACTCAATCTTCTCCCCCTCATAAGCACGCTTCAATGGAGTGTCGCTAGCAGGAAGAGCGCCATGGATCCAGAATTTGTAGTAAACATCTGTGTTATAGCTCATGCATGGAGTGGCAGTGTCTGTTAGGCCAAAGTAGAGTTCTCGGAGCAGAGAGCGCCGTTCAATAGAGGCAGCCTCCGAGGCAATGATCACCACCTGTGCATAATGGCCAGATTCATTGGACACACCCTGGTCCTTATCAAAGGGACGAGGGAAGGCGCTGTGTTGGTTGGAGTGGGGTGAGACTGTTTTTGAGTCTTCCGGAGACTTGTCTAGAGGTCTATGGAGAGAGGTGTCCAAGGATATGTCGGGTGTGGTGAGTGTGTCGAGTGGTCTCTGGGGAAATGTCTTCAGTGACTCCTCCAAAGGCTCCTTTATAGGAGACAGCACCATGGAGGAGTCGCTGTGAGTCCCCAGCCGAGCATTAAAGTAGATAACAATCATCACTGCTGCCACTGCCAATCCCAGTAGCAGCTGCTTATTGGACTGCGGTCGTTTTGATAGGCCAGCATCAGCTTTATACAGTGGCAAATCCACTGGCATGTTTACAATCAAAAATTTAAAAATAGAAGAGAAAAGAAGGGGAGGGAGAGATTAAAACTCGAGAGGATCTTTCTTTCCTGGCAAAGATCCACATCCGACTGTCTTTTTGCTGTGACTGCTTGTATTCTTGGTGGTCTCTGAAGTCTTGCGCGCACCCACCCCTCCTTCTGGTGGCAGATGAAAGGTCTCAATGGCAAACCGCTTTCTTCTGAGTTTGAATGCTAAATCATTGCTTCCACCTCCCGATAACACCGACAATTTGGTACTGGGCGGTAAAAGAGAATTGAGCACAGGTAGTTTGTGGACTCTGAAAAAGCCGTGATAGTTTTGGGTGTACGGTTTATCCTGGTGCAGTGGAGAGCCTAGCAGTGATGACCATAGGAATATCAATAGAAATAATAAAAAAGAGAAATGTCCTTCTTCTTTATAGGCCTACCAGCAAAGGATTCTATTTCAATCACCGCATCCACTGTGTGCTCCAAGCGACGGATCCAATGAGGTTCGTAGAGGTATGCAGGCACAGTCACAACAGCAGCCCCAAAAGAGAAGCGAAGAAGACCACGGAGAGCATGGAGGAATTGGAAGAGGGCCTGAAGATAAGAACAGGCCCACGAATGTGACTTACTTGAGGTGACTGTGACTGCCAGCTAGGAGAAGCAAGAGACTGGATTCCAAGCCTCAGTATCTTGCGTGCTGTGGTAGGGGCAGGAAGAGCAGAACTAATCATAAGAGGTGTGACTGTTGACATTGTTTACCTGAAGTTCTCCTCTACAACCACCTTACGAATAGAGTTCAATAGAGTGTGGTAGTCGCTTGTCATGGGTGTATCAATAAGCGTCACACTGGCTTCTTCCAAGCTGGACTTTGGAATACGCTTTGTCAAATCAAACTGACTGCAGTAAGGAAGAATAGCCGGTGTTGGTGCCGGTGTTGGTGCTGGTGTTGGTGTTGGTGCTGGTGCTGATGTAGGCGTGAGGGCGGGTGATTGTCTTGCCTTGAGAGCACTGTCTACTTTCTTCAAGTGAGAATAACGCCATGCAATCTTGAGTTTATCACTCTCATCTGTTAGATTCTTCTTCTTGCTGCTCGTGTCGTCGTCATCGTCGTCTGCTTCTGAAGTGGCCAGCCACATCAAATGGTTCATAAAATCCACTGGATCTTCCTCACAGGTTGCCAGTGCACAGTGGTGTTCAGACACAACACCCTGGGCCATAAAGTACTTTAGTAGTAAAGGTGCATAACTCGTGGCACGGTCTTCTTTTATCAGTAGCACAGTGCCTACAGGAAGTCCTCCTCCCAGAATATCATCAAGAGAAGGTACGCCTGTAGAAATCAACAGTTGTCCGTTGTAGGCACTGAGACGAGATCCTGCAGGGAGTTTAGGCTGCTGATCGACATTACGTTTTCTGAAGCTCATAAGGAAACAAGGATGAGTGACTGTTTCTTTCTGTTCATTTTTTATAGAGCGGTGGGTGAATGATGGACCCTTTTTTTCCTGCAGTAGTTGTTCAGAGCCAAGACCGATTCTGTCTTTTTAGTGTTCTCTTCAATCATTAGAATCTCCGTTTTCCTAGAGATGTGATGGTAAATAAAAGTGGTCTATAGACCAAGTCATCATAAATACAAAAGAAAAAGGCAAGCATAAAGAGCATTGATACTTCATGTCACTGTTCCATAAGGTCAATAGCCATACCACAGGAAAGTCACCTCCACTCCATAAACAACCTACAACTATAAAATATTTTGTCAATGGTGGGATATTCTATGCAAAGCCAACATTTCATTTCATTTTAGAGGAGAACTATAATGGGATGATCATTACAAAAGATTTGTCTAGGCATTACACATTTGAACTTTTATTGTCTTTGCTTTCTATTTGTGGATAATGAAGCTATTTCTTCTATAAGATTATCATATTAGTATTAGTATTAGTATTAGTATTAAGTATTAAGTATTACTATTATCAATTACTATTCTCTGAATCTATAGAGAATACTATATTAAGGTTATGAATCTGTATCTGCGGGGTAATTCTCCAATCTCTTGTTCATTTATTCACTATTTATAAGTCTATTTTCAATAGAGAATAAGTTGAATCAGCAAAATTTGATAGACAGACACTCATTATTAGGAGAGTAGGCAATGTCTTTATTATTTATCCTGCTAATATACATTAAAATAGTACTTATGACAGTTTTTATTTTTATTTTTATAAAAGAGATTCAATGGTGAATCACCCTGCTTATCACAGCAATTAGTCTATGTGTGTATTCTATTCCAAAAGAGAGAAGCAGAAACAGAAAGGTCTTATCTAATAAAAAACATACCAAGTGGGAAATGGGTGATATAAACTTCTTTCCTATTTATAAAACAGTAACGGATAGAGTATAAAAATAGTATCTATCTTCAATAAGCACTATTGAAGATAGAGAATAAAGGTAGGAGTTGTTCAGTTCCTTTGATATTACATGTTGGTATGAGTCATCTCATGGCACTTTAGTTTTGAATTTCTATACACCACTTTATATATGTATATATAAAAAGTATATCTATTGTAGATGCCAAGAACAAGAAATATCCAATCCAATACTTTAATACAGAATCTATTTTTGAAGGAAAATCAAGAAATATTAGAGAAGATTGGGGAATATTTTTCGCATACTTTGAATGGTAATTCATACACTTTAGTGCTCCGTCTTAGTATCAGATAGCGAAAAATGTTAGCAAAATTTCCACAAGTCTTTTATCCAATTGTCTTATTCATATTATGGTTCATGTAACACGTGTTAGGTAACACCGAGGTGATGAAGAATTGAAACTACTGTAATTTGAGGCAATGGTAGATCTAAGATGTGTATAGAATGAGAGAGTGATTACGAACACAACTATCAAGCGCAAAGGAGGAGATTGGGGTGATGTAGTTTACACCATAGTCTTTCTGTTTTCATTAGAGAGGGTGATGACAGAAACTGAAGAGTGTTCACTCATTGTTCTTTGGCTATTCTTGTTGCTACACATGGTCTGATAATAGCCTCTGATGCCCTGTACACGAGATTATCATGCAAACCATACATCTTGTCATCAGTTTCACAAAAGTTCAATTGTTCCATTATTTCATTTAATATATCACTGCTATTGAACATGTTCTGGTGATGAGTGGCCCTAGCAAATATTACACCAGCCAATAGACCCCATGGGCTCACTATAGTTCCATCAGAACAAACAATAGTCTAGTATTTAAGGCCATGTCGTCCCATGTAACCACTGTACACAGAGTCTTGATGTTTACCTTGTCTAAAAATTGTATTAATCGTGCTGTTGATAAATACCTTCAAGTTGAAAGGGGTTGAGGTGTCATTTGTTGTATCTGTTTCCATCTTTGTATTTACAATGTATCTTGTCGATGATTGTGTTAACTATACTGAATAATGTCGACTTATTAACACCAGAGAGTAGGCTTAAATTCATAAAGCCAGAAGGGTAGGATAACCAACAAAGTATGATTGCAAATATATCAACAGTATTCTATGAAAAAGCATGAGATGTGTGTTCCCTAAACAACATTGATTCAGGGAAACTAATTACCCTGACAATTCTGGTTATTTCATAAGTGAATTTGAAGATACTTTTAAATAGATCATTATTCAGGGATGTTCTATCTAGTTGTTGATTGTTGTGAAGTGTATGTAAACAACTGTCTCTACCAAGTTGAGTGTACAGGTTATCCTCATCAAGACTGTTCAATACAGATTGTATCAAGATAGACACGTTAAATTATGTTGTTGAACAGAACTATGCTGTTAGAAGACATTCTATCAAGTCTATATTATAGTCAGAGATGACAAAGAAAGACCTTATATTTAAGTATTTTATTGTTGAATACAGGTTTAAAGGGGTAAGGTGAGCCTTTATGTAGCCCAAACATAAGCTCAGAACTTGCTATAGTGAAAAATTCAAGTTTTAAGTTTGCCCTTTCTTGACTTCCATAGATGGTATATGACAGTTTTTAAATACCAATCCTCTCTATTATCGGAAAATAAATACTCATTCTATTAGGACGATGATTTATGACCTCTGGGACAAATAGGCTCCGTAAAACACCCTTATCTGATTGGTAAGCATTACAAGACAAACAAAAATAGGCTCGCCAAATATTTTACTCATGGTGGTTGTGAGTAGAATAAGGCAAGTAGAACCATTAATATTATTAAAAGTAAGATGTGGTGTAGCTATCATTTCACATCGGTATCTGAGTAGTCATGACAGCCTAACACCAAGACAATATTTGTTGTAGTATTCCTTGTGAATCCGTGGTAACAAGAACATATATCGGGCTATTTTATATATACAAACGATTCAAGAGTAAATAAACACAACAGGAACCATTTGATCCTTCATTGTATTTCTTATTAGGAGGGTGGAGTATAAGATGACATTATTCAATGGGATTCTACTGCACTCAAGAGAAAAGGTCACAGTTTGCACTTAGTTCCATCCCTCTTAAATACTTAATATTTACTGATTATACATAAAAAAAAAGAACCTCTTTATATGTATGTATCTTTCTATGCATTCTGATAATAACCAGGAACATAAATTACCATCACCTTATCTAGCTTTTTTATTTCTTTATTTCTTTATTTATTTAAAAAAAAGTACTTTTGTCTGTCTAGAAGATAGGCTTAAAAGAGTGGACGGTAATAAAAAGATCCATCTTGCATTTAGGGCCTGGAGAAGGCTGAGTATTAGGCTGTACAACAATTACGTTTCAATTTGCCACTTGTAAAGGTCAAGTTGCATGTTGAAAACCAAATACGATGTACTACTGATGAGTTTATTGCAGTTCAATGTACTTGATAGACCTGGCTCTAGTTACTGTTTTCTTTTTTTTTCTTTTTCTTTTTCTTCTGATTCACGTGGTTCACTCATACGTTCATGTCTATTCTATTCTCTTTATCCTAGTTTATCTTGAGGGGATGATGGTCTACTGAGAATGAGTTTTAGATTGCTATTCCTTTTCAAACTAAGAGAAGTAAAAATAAAAATAAAAGGCAAAGGCAAAAAAATTATCCGATCTGATTACAAGACAGAGACAATAAAGAGTAGCCAACCAACCCGCAGTTTTATAAGGACGGAACAACAGTAACAATAGGAGTTTAAAGAGCCTAAAGAATAATAATAATAATAAAAACAGTAGAAACAGCAAGGGTGAGGCAGAGTCAATAGAACAAGATCCAGCCCTCTATCGTCCCTACCCACATTCGGAGTTGCTGGTCATAAAGGGGCAAAGCTACATCAAACTCCAAGTATAAATATACGGTCTATTAAAATTTCCATTCTTGATTTTTTTTTTCGTTTTTACTTGCTATTCCAAATGACAAGAACCACACACCACCTTCTTGACACATTAGATGTCATCTTCCTAGGCACCATTGGTGTAGGAACAATTGCTTGGTTTGCTAGGAAGCAGATTTCCAATAAGCTGTTTGGTATCCGATCAGCTGTGGAGACAAAGACAGAAGCATCCAAGATACCCGAGAAAGAGCGCAATTTTGTTAAGATTATGAGAGAACAGGTATGTTTCTTTTCTTTTTTTTTCTTTTCATGACCTATCAGTGGCTTATAAAAGGGCTTGCTTAGAATCGTCGAGTGATCTTCTTTTACGGTTCTCAAACGGGGACAGCAGAAGACTATGCTAGTCGTTTGGCAAAAGAGTGTTCACAGAGATACGGTGTAAGCTGCATGACAGCAGACATTGAGCTCTATGATATGTCTTATTTGGATACGATGGACAAGGATTCCTTGGTGGTGTTTTTAATGGCTACATATGGTGAAGGAGAGCCTACGGATAATGCAGCAGAGTTTTGGGAGTTTCTTAATGGAGATGCACCAGATTTCTCTCAATCATCAGAAGAGAAGCCTCTTGAGAATATTCGCTTTATGGTGTTTGGATTGGGAAATAAGACATATGAGCACTACAACTCAGTGGGAAGAGCCATTAACCGGCGAATGATTGAACTTGGAGCCACTCGTGTGGGTGAGGCTGGAGAGGGGGATGATGATGGCAGTCTGGAGGATGATTTCTTAGCCTGGCAAGAATCCATGTGGCCTGCCTTTTGTGAGGCATTGGATGTGGATGAGAGCAGCGTGCCTAAAGGACTTAGAGTACCACAGTATAAGGTGCAGGAGCTGGAATCTAGCGACACTGTGTATCTGGGAGAATTGACAGAAGTATCTGAGGAGAAGGCGTAAGTCATACGTAACAATTTACAATTGATCTGATATACATGTGTACAGTACAATAGTGTATGATGCCAAGCGCCCTTACTTGGCTACCCTTACTACAAGGGATCTTTTCAGTGTTCCCGACAGACATTGTTTACATATAGAAGTCGATCTAGGAATCTCCAATCTATCGTACCAGACAGGCGATCATATTGCTATTTGGCCGATGAACAACGAGACACAAGTTAATACACTGGCTTCTGTGCTTGGATTGGGTGATAGTTTAGATTCTATTGTGTCTATCAACGCCATTGACACTACTTCTTCCAAACCCCACCCATTCCCTGTGCCTACAACCTACCGCACTATTTTCAGACACTATCTCGATATCTGCACCGTCCCTTCACGCCAAACATTAGCAGCCCTTGCTGAGTTTGCCCCTACTGAAGCCTCCAAGCAGTGTCTTGAGACTCTTTCTGTGGACAAGAGTGCCTATAAGCTACAAGTCATTGATGCTGTCCGTAGTTTGGGAGAAGTCCTCGAGTTGGCACTTGCTTCCTCAGAAGAAAACAGACAAATACCTGTTCCTTTTGATTTGATAGTAGAGAGTCTGTCCCGTCTTCAACCGCGTTACTACTCCATTTCCTCTTCTTCTAAAGAGAGCCCTCGTACAATTTCTGTGACAGCCGTAAGACTTGACTTCCAACCTACACCAGAGAGAACTGTCTTTGGTGTCAACACAAACTACCTATGGAATATCCACACCACCCTGCATGACATCCCTACTACAGCCCGTGTGTATCCTGAGTATGCATTGGCAGGACCCAAAGGCACCTTGATGAGTGATGATAAAGTGGCAAGAATTCCTGTACATGTCCGTCGTTCTCAATTCAAACTTCCCCGCAATACTTCGATTCCTATTATCATGATTGGTCCTGGTACAGGTGTGGCTCCCTTCCGTGCCTTTGTAAGAGAAAGAGCTGCCCAAAAAACAGAAGGAAAACCTGTGGGAGATACATGGTTGTTCTTTGGCTGTCGTCATCCTGATCAAGATTTCTTGTACAAGGAAGAATGGCCAGGATTGTTTGATACTCTAGGAGAGTCCTCCCGCATCATTACTGCCTTCTCCCGAGAGACAGCTGAAAAGGTCTATGTTCAGCACCGTCTGCAGGAAGTGGGTCAGGAAGTATGGGGTATGATGGAGAAGGGTGCCTATATCTATGTGTGTGGTGATGCCAAGAACATGGCCAAGGATGTGTTGCAGACATTCATTGGGTTTGCTCAGTCCTTTGGCGACAGATCAGAGATCAAAGCACAAGAGTACATTAAGAACTTACGCAGTACAGGTCGTTACCAGGAAGATATATGGAGTTAAGTACTCTATTACTAGGTTTCTTTTTTGGTTTTGGTTTTATTGTGGTGCATTACCTGTTATTACGTCTTATTACACTTTATTACACTCTACATTGCTTGTTTTATTCATTCTATGCTTATCTATATTATAACTCCACTGTGTTATTGCTGCTTCATTTAATGATTCTTCTCTCCTCCCTATTCACTACTTTTCTTTTCCTTTTATTTTTTATTCTTGCTGTCTTCTTTGTTTAATATTTAGGGTGGTAGATCTATTTTAAAATAAACAGACAATAAAGCTCTACATATAGGCTTTTCCTACATTTACTTTATATCTTATTGACCTTTTAGTCTTTTTTCCATGGCTAGAAAGGCCTTGATAGTAGGATCCATAGCCTCCTCTGCTTCTTCTTCTACCGTCATTGTCGGATGGCCTCCCAAAGCCTCAGGAATCATCTCCTTATTATCAATAAATCTCTTACGAATGGTTGCCATCTTATCCCTATAATCTACAATGTCTTCTTGGTACATATCCCATACACTAAACATTCAATATTCCATCCTAGGATCAACAATAGGAGCAATATACAAAGTATAAATATACATTTACATAAAGACTTACCAATGAGCACAACCACTTTATACAATAAAGGCCATAGAATAACTTGTATTTATGTACAATTCCAATACTTTTTCTTTATAGTCTAATAGAAATACCTCATACAGCAATTATCGGGTGATTCTGGTTTTTGTGGTAGTTCTATGAGTGTCTCTTTTAATAGTATTGTCTGCCTTGGTACTGTCTTTGAGCCAATAGTAGAATTTACGTGTAGGTAAGGGTTTTCTGTAGTGGGTGGTATCCATTGAACCTGATTTTGTGTCTTGCAGGTGGTTTTATATTACTGTTGAGAAATAAACACAATCTGTTCTTGAGGACGTACCAGGGATTTCTGAAGAATAAGAGACCACCAGCCACTATAGTTTGGTATACGTTGGCTAGAGTATCTTCTTACAAAGAGCCTTAGACTAGAATAGCCTTTGTTGAAGAACGAAGCTTGTGTCTGCAGCCCCATGAGCAGTAAGAATAAACAATGCACCAAGGCAATGATGATAAAGGGCGGATAATGAAAAATACTTGTTTTCTTTTTTTGGAGATGCCAAGTGACTGTATTTTGACGCCTATTTTTCATTGAACTTCTTTGGGCTCTTTACATTAGGCTAATGTAAAGAAGTGTATCTATATATGTATATGTTCTTAAGCAGAAGAAGGATATAATATGAATCTATTCTTTTAAAATCATTCATTTGTATTCAATCTTATTAATTAATTATCAAGTTACTCATTTAGTCTAGTGTACAGCCATACAAAATTAGAAAGGGTACGACTCCATAATTTATACATTTTTAAACATGATCAATCTTCTTTTTATCACAGGATTACATTTCATTAAGCAATCTCAAATGTAAAACGCAGAATCCTCAACTAGAAACTCAAGAGTTTATAATAAGCTTGGAGAAAGAGAGTAATGGGGTGTTTACTGGCTTAAAAGAAAAGAAAAATACTCCATGGGTAGCATTTCAAAGGTCGTTGGCATTAACAAGACTCCTGTTCAGAATATTATTAGTAGAGTCAATAATACTGGTACACATGTACTCCTAAAGACTGGAGACATGTTGTATGGTCTGATGAGTCACAGTTTGAAGTAGAAGGTTGCCAGGGAGGGGCCAGAGTTATTCGAAAGATTAGAGAGAGGTATAAGGCTGCTTATATCATACCTACAACCAAATGAGGGGAAAGGCAGCATAATGATCTGGAGCTGCTTCTGATCTGGTGGATTTGGACCTTTGGTCTTTATTGATAGCACTGTGAATCAGGACATACATGTCAACATTTTGGCAGGAAAATTTCTGCCATGATTTATTGAATTGAATGAGAAGGAGGATAAGGACTTTATATTCCAAGAAGACGGTGCTTCTTGCCACACAGGAGCATATAGTAGATGGTACAAACAAGAGAGATGTAGGATTGAAGGTTTTGATTTTTGGCCTGCACAAAGTTCAGATCTTAACCCAATTGAGCATATCTGGGCTTATCTTGAAAAGTAGATCGAGCCACGTCGAACAAGCATAACCAATACAAAACAACCTGAACGATGGTTACTTAGTGAATGGGAGAAGATCCCAAATGAATTTCTGGGAAATTTTGTGGATAGCATACCAAAGAGGTGCTCTGATGTGATGAAGAATAAATGCTTTTCTACAAAGTACTAAGTAGTATATTTATGATGAGGATTTAGACAATCATCTAAAGAACAACTGTTCCAAATCTTGTGTTATTCCATGAATATTTTATTATGAACATCTTAGACTGATAGACATGCCTTTATTTTCCAAAAAAAAAAAATTTTTTTTGTTTAGTCACTTATTACATAGGACTGTATACAGTTCAAAGTATTTTTTATTTTTGGGCGTGATTTGCTATTCGCGCATTGGGCATATTAGCCACCCTGTGCGATCGTTTGAAAATTTAAGAATAAACATAGAAACACTTCAAATACAAAAGTGAAAAAAATAATGCAAATGAATGGGAAACAGAAAGAAAAGAGAATATAAAACCTCAATGAGGGAAAAATAATGGAAAATGAGAATTATGAATAGACATCTAAAAGGCCATAAAGTCAGCAAGGAAACCAGGACACCAAAAAGATAGCCGTCATCTTGTGGCGATTCGAAATCCAACGAGGGATACTTAGAGCAACTCGAACAATCATGAGGACACAACTACAGCAACTACAGCAACTACACTAGCAGCTTCTGGCTTTGATAAACGGGCTAAGAATGGGTGGTAGAGGAGAGATCGGAGGAAAAGTGAGGAGACAGCGTCTGTTGCTGAAGGAGACAAAGACACATACAGTGTCCGGTGGAAAACATATAAAGGTTTTGTTTCCGACCTTTATTTTGCTCAATAAATTCTTTTTTTTTTACTTATTCTCTATTTCTTCTTTTTCCGCTATATCATCGAATACATCCAACACCACTGAACAAACCAACAAGCCTATTAGAAACAAGAAGAAAAATATCGACGACTTTACTCGTCAACTCATTGTTCAGGAGGCCACTCAACATGGCACCAGACAAGTGGATAGTGTAGCCATGTTTAGCGTCATTAATTCCGCTGTCAGCCTTATCATGAAGAGATGTAAGAGAACTGGCTGCTTCAGATCAGGGAAGGGGCTCTAGGCGCAAGTCTATTCTGAAGAAGAGGAACGAGAGAGAGGTTGGATGCAAAGCAGAAAGGGACTTATTCTAGACAATAGATCAACTTTGCAAGCAGATGAACACCAAAGTGTGGATGAGCACTTTTAGAAAATTGATGAAGAAGATTGGCTTGTCTTCTTTCAAGGTGGTTAAGAAACCTTTTCTCAGCATTAAACACAAGAAGTTGAGTCTTACTTGGAACAGGACCTGCCTTCGTTGGACAGATGAAGACTGGAAGACAGTCATCTAGTTCGGTGACTCAGTACCAGATAATGAGCAATAACAGCCGTACCAGAGTAGTGCGCAGGAAGAAGGAGGGTATGATCCTAATCATATTGTTCCAACAACGAAGTTTGTTGGTTGTGTTGGTGTAATGTTGTAGGGTTTCTTTTCTGGTGAAGGTGTTGGTAGACTTGTTACGGTGGAGGGGTTCATTAATAGTGCCAAATACACCAGTATTTTAGAAACGGCCTATTGCCCCGAGCCGGTTCGTCTTTCGGCACTGAATCCAGTGGTAGGCTATGTTATTCAATAGGACAATGCCAATTGCCATACTAGTAAGGAGACTAGGAAATGGAAGGATGAGAGGGGCATAGTCACGATGGAGGGGTGGCCCTCTCAAAGCCCTGACCTGAACCCAATTGAGCATCTTTGGGAGGAACTGGATAGAGTATTCCGCAAGAGGATGACCCCAGAAATCACCCTCCAGGATCTGAAGGCTCTCCTGGTCCAAGAATGAGACAAGATCTCCAAAGAAGCTACCAACAACCCCATTGCCAGCATACATCGGAGATGTAGGACTGTAATAGAGGCCAAGGGTAGAAACACCAAGTATTAAGGGTTTCCACCCAATAAATTTGTATATAATATCCTGTTGACCTTCTTTATACTCCATCCAATATTCAAGTCTCTACTGTGTGTTTAATGTATGTTTTTTTATATATATTAAAAACAATAAGTATTTCCTCAAACAAGAATCCTATCGGAAAATAAAAACCTTTATATGTTTTCCATTGGACACTGTATATTACTATAAACAATATGTTAGACTAGCATTGTGTTGAATTTGAGATCATTAGTTTGTGTTTTGAGGTCGTAGCCTTTTTATCCGTGAAGCATGTTCTTTCTCAGGATTTCAAAAAATAAAAATCGTATACCTACTAATGTTGTGTGGCTGTACCAGTGTAGTATTTAATTTCGTTGATCAGGTGTACTTTGCTTCTAGAAACAAACGGTAATAAATAGATGTCAACATGCCTATATTCTGATACCAAGTGTTGTACTACAGTTCCATGCGGTAAGCATAAGACATGTTTCCTCATGCAAGAAAAGTCTTATTTTGAATAATAAGATTTGTCAGTGTGTGTAAGATCTGTAATACATAGATAGTATACGAGTATATTATGCTGCTGACAAAAGAATGGATAAATATAACTTTTGGTAAGACATTTACAGTGCAGTCGGTCATCAAAAAACAAAACTTTGAGTTCTTAGAGAAAGAAATAGAACATGATAGCGATAGAACCTAAGAACAAATATTCTGTTTTAGGGCCTTATTATAATTATAATAGTAGTGGTAATAGTAAATATATCACACAAGCTTCAATGGTAAATGCCTCCGTATTACCACATGACATTCACTTATAAAATCTAACAAAAGTCTCGCTCTTTCTGCCTTGTCTCATTAAATGTCTTCATTCTTGTTATCACTCCCAAATCCTCAAGTTATCAGTGAAATCTTGAATGATTCAAAATTACCACTGATGAGTGCTGTGGCTCTTGTTACTGTTGCCTATTCAGTTTATCATATTATGAAAAAGGACAAAAGTCAAGAATCTGGCTCAATCCCAATGCCAAAAGGAAACTACCCAATTGTTGGTAAGAATTATACCATGAATTATTGAAAGATTCATCATGTATTTTTAGGCCACATACCACACCTTGTTAAATCTCTCCAATTTAAACTTCATGAATGGCATAAAGAATTGGGTAAGTAGTGTGTTCTATTCATGTCGGCATAGATTAACTTATACACTTCCAGGGCCTATTATTCATATCAAGATGGGCGTAAAAGATTTCATCATTATATCTGACCCAGAACTTGCCCATAAAATATTTGTAACCAATGGGGTTAGCACTTCTTCACGTCCACCTCATAGATTTAGTGATGAATATCACAGTCATAATGGCAGGTAAAATGCAACAAATTTATGATGTGTATAGAGATCTAATTTCTACTTTCTCTTTGAACTTTAGAGGCGTTGTTTTTGCTAAATACGGAAAAGGATGGATTGACGCAAGAGCAGCTGGTAAAGGGGAAAAAAAACTCATAAGTTCTTGTCTGTATTAACTATGTATCATAGTTGCCAATATCTTATCACCCAAGGCTTTGGATGCTTCTAATGATGTACTCTTCTTTGAGACAGAATGTTTTGTAAAAGAATTGATGGCACAAACAAAGTCAAAGAAGAGTGTAAACCCATATGGCTATACTCTCTGTGCCGCTCTTAATGTGGTATTGACATCATTTTGTGCGATGCGTGTGGATTCAACTGAGGATCCAATATACAAAGAGGTTGTGAATGCTGCGGATACTCTTGCAAAGAAAGCTGGTCTTGTAGAAGACATAAGTTCATACATTCCTTCTTTGTCTTTTATCGACTACATAAGTGGTAAAGATAAGAAAGACGGCGAATGGATTCGTAGTTCACGGGATCCAATTATGAAAAAGTTACTGAAAAAAGCCTTCGAGGGAGAAACGGATTCAGCATTCAAAAAATGAATCAATCAAATAACAAAGTTCAATTCGAAGAAAAGGATTTCGTTGTGATTCTACGTGAGTTGAAGTACACACAGATTCTCGGTATTTTGCGAGACTAAACACATTTTTTCTAGACGACATGATTGCTGCTGGAATAGACACTATTACTACATCAGTTTCGTGGACTTTTCTTTTCTTATCACACCATCCAGAAATCCAGAAAAAGATTTGTGATGAGATAGACATCTTTATCACCAAACATGGACGACTACCAGATTTCTCAGAACGTGAACATCTCCCTTATATACTATCTGTTCAAAGAGAAATGTTACGCTGTTTTCCGGTCACTACACTCGGTGTTCCTCATGTTGCTGATAAAGATAGTTAGTATATGATAAATGCTTAATACGAAAAAAAAGCTAACTCATGTCTTCTCATTTTATGTAGTCATGGTTGATAACTACCTGATCAAAAAAGGATCATCACTTCTTAGCAATATGTATACTATGCACCGAAATCCTGATGTTTATTCCGAACCAGATAAGTTTATTCCAGAGCGTTTTATGAACAACAAAAGCACAATGTTTGCATCAGCAAATGGAAACACAAGTGAGCGCGATCAATTCAACTTTGGATGGGGAAGGTAAAAATAAACAGTGTAACATCACTTATCTTTGATTTACTAATGTTAATGTGTGGCACTATAAAGACGCATTTGCCCTGGAATTTATCTGGTAATATCTCCAAGAAATATTTGAGTTTGCCTTTTAACAAAATGATTTTATTTGACCATTTCATAGGTTGAGATGGAGCTCTTTTATATCTATGTCAATCTTTGGTCACGCTGTACGGTTGAGCCAATGCTTGATTCCAATAATAATCCTATATATGCCGACTGCACGACATCTATAAGCTATGGCTTGACTCTTCGTCCTATTCCTTATGAATTAAGATTTGTTGAGCGTCCTGACAAATTACTTTAAAATAAATTATACTGTTAGAACATACAATTAGGGCATCAATCTATTCACTCTGCCAAATTAGCTAATATTTGCAAATAATTGTTTAAATGACTCACATAGAGACTCTTCTGAAAAATACATCTAATTTTATCTATCTATTATAAATATACTATGCAAATTACAAGACACACTGAGAAGAGACATACTAAGCAGCATACAAGATGTTGTTACCTTGGATCTTATACACTAAAAACGAGAGACTAACAGTTAGCAGTTTGTAATAAAAAAAAACAATCACAAAATCAATGGTATGGAATAAAGCATTTATGATAAGTCGTGGTGTATTTGAATGCAGTGAATAGATCTTTCAGAGATATCATAAAAGTTCAACAGCCTACATTAGGATTCTTACCTTTTTGTGGCAAAGTTACTTTATTTGGTGGTGATATCTGCCAAGTGCTTCCAGTAGTGCACAAAGGAAGTATGATGGATAGTGTTGATCAGTGTATAAACCGATCTTCCACTTGGAACTTTGTGAATATGCATATTGAGCAAGCCATATTACCAGAAAGCAGTATACTTGCAAACACCTTGCAGCAGTTTTCAAGACACCTCCTTGATGTTAGCAATGAAAGTGTTCAGACAGTAGGAAACTCAAAACTGATAAGAGTGCCTGATGATATGATGCTAACACACCATGACATAAAGAGTTTAGCAGATGCAATCAATGATAGCATGTTACATCCTGAAAATGACACATTGCCATCATACACAAGAGACTAAGTAACTACAAAAGATATACTTACACCAAAACACTCTGATGTTATACAAAGAAGTAGTATTGTTATTCTTAATCCATGTCATGTATCCACCAAATACGTTCAAATATCGGATGATACAGATTATTGAATTAAATATTTGATAATAAAGAGTTTGTTAATAAAACATAATTAGTATATCTGAATTTTCTTGATGTATCTCAAGTACTTTTGTTATACCTCTAGGTTACTTGAATGATCTGATACTATCAAGATATATGGAAAATTGACCATATAATCTTATAAATAGTGTGTGAGTTATTTAAAGTACAAATACTTCTATATTTATTGTTGTGGGTTACCAATAACAATAGTACCTCAGATCAATGATTGAATTATGGACATATTTTCTTTTGGAGAAGGCTTTGGTTTTTGCAGTAGTGATAAAGCACTCACAGATAAATTAGATGCAATGGATCTTCCAGCAGAGTATCTCAACAGCATAAACCCAAGCAAATAATCACTTGCCATAGATAGAGATATCCATCATCCCCGTCAATAGAAACACGGACTACCTAAAAGGGACCACACAATAGAAGAAGGGTTAATAGCAAGGCGTGTATCTAAGAGATGATACTTTATCAAGGGAGTGCTTTTTATTAGAATTATTATATAGTATCAATCAAAAAATTATAAAACAATTGCAAAAGAGTAAATAAAGATCAGACTTTGTTTACTCTTTGAACCATCCAGACTTCCTTTGGTTGAAGCCAAAGACAAAAACCCAGACGGACTCTCTCATCACCACCTGAGACCAAAAATAGGGTTCCGTACAATGCTGCCTTGGAATATGGATCCCAAATTAGATGTCAACACAGTTCTAATACACAGTTCTGATACACAATTCTGATAAACATTGGCTTAATGTACACACCCAAAGGGCTAGCGATCATGGCCCGTTACAAAGGGCAAATTTTCCCCGAAGCAAAGCTTAGGTTGAAAAATCCCCGTCGTGGGCCGATGTATGGCTGCTATTTATAAATATACTATGCAAATTATGAAAATCTTTGTTTATGAGAAAAATAACATATATGAAGTGAGCTAGTGTCTATGTGTACCACCTTGTCGTCTTTGGGTTTTTAGGCCAAAGGTATACGGAACAGTAGAACGTGTAGTTAAACTTCCCTGTTTATTGAATGGAATTGTTACGTGTTTTATACCTTTCTAATGGTATAGATTCAGGGGTTAACTATCGAAATGCTATGAACTATCGACATCCCTTGATATTCGATAAAGTCTCCTTAGTTTGGTAATAAATCAATCCTAATTCCCAAAAGAGTGATTCTTCCAATTATGGGAAAAGTCTTTACGACAACCTAAAGATTTTTGGGATATAAAAGTAAATACACAGACAATAAAATAACACAATTTCTATAATTGGCTATTGTGTTTAAAAAATGTATTTTGCTGTCTAAATGAACTACTTCAACCTCTGTCTGCCTATCCTAGGAGTAGCTACACCATCTTCATAAAGTATTGGTGCATTTTTGGGGAAATTATAGTATAGAGATGTAGTATGGTTCAAAAAAGACTTATGTGTACACCTTTTTCGGAAAATTTTCGTACACTTTAAAAGAAAAAATTCGTACACTTAAGAAAAAAATAATCGGTTATTAGTTGTTCTAATGGATATTACTCGTTGTCAATCTCCATCTTATAGACATGAGTTTCCTTTCCATGCTCATCAAAAACTTTGTCATCTTTATTTTCATATAAAAAAGTAGTCATAGTATGTAAAAACCTGTAAGTAAAAGAGAAAAACGTTTGTAAAATGTACGAATTTTTTTTCTTAAGTGTACGAATTTTTTCTTTTAAAGTGTACGAAAATTTTCCGAAAAAGGTGTACACATAAGTCTTTTTTGAACCATACTACATCTCTATACTATAATTTCCCCAAAAATGCACCAATACTTTATGAAGATGGTGTAGCTACTCCTAGGATAGGCAGACAGAGGTTGAAGTAGTTCATTTAGACAGCAAAATACATTTTTTAAACACAATAGCCAATTATAGAAATTGTGTTATTTTATTGTCTGTGTATTTACTTTTATATCCCAAAAATCTTTAGGTTGTCGTAAAGACTTTTCCCATAATTGGAAGAATCACTCTTTTGGGAATTAGGATTGATTTATTACCAAACTAAGGAGACTTTATCGAATATCAAGGGATGTCGATAGTTCATAGCATTTCGATAGTTAACCCCTGAATCTATACCATTAGAAAGGTATAAAACACGTAACAATTCCATTCAATAAACAGGGAAGTTTAACTACACGTTCTACTGTTCCGTATACCTTTGGCCTAAAAACCCAAAGACGACAAGGTGGTACACATAGACACTAGCTCACTTCATATATGTTATTTTTCTCATAAACAAAGATTTTCATAATTTGCATAGTATATTTATAAATAGCAGCCATACATCGGCCCACGACGGGGATTTTTCAACCTAAGCTTTGCTTCGGGGAAAATTTGCCCTTTGTAACGGGCCATGATCGCTAGCCCTTTGGGTGTGTACATTAAGCCAATGTTTATCAGAATTGTGTATCAGAACTGTGTATTAGAACTGTGTTGACATCTAATTTGGGATCCATATTCCAAGGCAGCATTGTACGGAACCCTATTTTTGGTCTCAGGTGGTGATGAGAGAGTCCGTCTGGGTTTTTGTCTTTGGCTTCAACCAAAGGAAGTCTGGATGGTTCAAAGAGTAAACAAAGTCTGATCTTTATTTACTCTTTTGCAATTGTTTTATAATTTTTTGATTGATACTATATAATAATTCTAATAAAAAGCACTCCCTTGATAAAGTATCATCTCTTAGATACACGCCTTGCTATTAACCCTTCTTCTATTGTGTGGTCCCTTTTAGGTAGTCCGTGTTTCTATTGACGGGGATGATGGATATCTCTATCTATGGCAAGTGATTATTTGCTTGGGTTTATGCTGTTGAGATACTCTGCTGGAAGATCCATTGCATCTAATTTATCTGTGAGTGCTTTATCACTACTGCAAAAACCAAAGCCTTCTCCAAAAGAAAATATGTCCATAATTCAATCATTGATCTGAGGTACTATTGTTATTGGTAACCCACAACAATAAATATAGAAGTATTTGTACTTTAAATAACTCACACACTATTTATAAGATTATATGGTCAATTTTCCATATATCTTGATAGTATCAGATCATTCAAGTAACCTAGAGGTATAACAAAAGTACTTGAGATACATCAAGAAAATTCAGATATACTAATTATGTTTTATTAACAAACTCTTTATTATCAAATATTTAATTCAATAATCTGTATCATCCGATATTTGAACGTATTTGGTGGATACATGACATGGATTAAGAATAACAATACTACTTCTTTGTATAACATCAGAGTGTTTTGGTGTAAGTATATCTTTTGTAGTTACTTAGTCTCTTGTGTATGATGGCAATGTGTCATTTTCAGGATGTAACATGCTATCATTGATTGCATCTGCTAAACTCTTTATGTCATGGTGTGTTAGCATCATATCATCAGGCACTCTTATCAGTTTTGAGTTTCCTACTGTCTGAACACTTTCATTGCTAACATCAAGGAGGTGTCTTGAAAACTGCTGCAAGGTGTTTGCAAGTATACTGCTTTCTGGTAATATGGCTTGCTCAATATGCATATTCACAAAGTTCCAAGTGGAAGATCGGTTTATACACTGATCAACACTATCCATCATACTTCCTTTGTGCACTACTGGAAGCACTTGGCAGATATCACCACCAAATAAAGTAACTTTGCCACAAAAAGGTAAGAATCCTAATGTAGGCTGTTGAACTTTTATGATATCTCTGAAAGATCTATTCACTGCATTCAAATACACCACGACTTATCATAAATGCTTTATTCCATACCATTGATTTTGTGATTGTTTTTTTTTATTACAAACTGCTAACTGTTAGTCTCTCGTTTTTAGTGTATAAGATCCAAGGTAACAACATCTTGTATGCTGCTTAGTATGTCTCTTCTCAGTGTGTCTTGTAATTTGCATAGTATATTTATAATAGATAGATAAAATTAGATGTATTTTTCAGAAGAGTCTCTATGTGAGTCATTTAAACAATTATTTGCAAATATTAGCTAATTTGGCAGAGTGAATAGATTGATGCCCTAATTGTATGTTCTAACAGTATAATTTATTTTAAAGTAATTTGTCAGGACGCTCAACAAATCTTAATTCATAAGGAATAGGACGAAGAGTCAAGCCATAGCTTATAGATGTCGTGCAGTCGGCATATATAGGATTATTATTGGAATCAAGCATTGGCTCAACCGTACAGCGTGACCAAAGATTGACATAGATATAAAAGAGCTCCATCTCAACCTATGAAATGGTCAAATAAAATCATTTTGTTAAAAGGCAAACTCAAATATTTCTTGGAGATATTACCAGATAAATTCCAGGGCAAATGCGTCTTTATAGTGCCACACATTAACATTAGTAAATCAAAGATAAGTGATGTTACACTGTTTATTTTTACCTTCCCCATCCAAAGTTGAATTGATCGCGCTCACTTGTGTTTCCATTTGCTGATGCAAACATTGTGCTTTTGTTGTTCATAAAACGCTCTGGAATAAACTTATCTGGTTCGGAATAAACATCAGGATTTCGGTGCATAGTATACATATTGCTAAGAAGTGATGATCCTTTTTTGATCAGGTAGTTATCAACCATGACTACATAAAATGAGAAGACATGAGTTAGCTTTTTTTTTCGTATTAAGCATTTATCATATACTAACTATCTTTATCAGCAACATGAGGAACACCGAGTGTAGTGACCGGAAAACAGCGTAACATTTCTCTTTGAACAGATAGTATATAAGGGAGATGTTCACGTTCTGAGAAATCTGGTAGTCGTCCATGTTTGGTGATAAAGATGTCTATCTCATCACAAATCTTTTTCTGGATTTCTGGATGGTGTGATAAGAAAAGAAAAGTCCACGAAACTGATGTAGTAATAGTGTCTATTCCAGCAGCAATCATGTCGTCTAGAAAAAATGTGTTTAGTCTCGCAAAATACCGAGAATCTGTGTGTACTTCAACTCACGTAGAATCACAACGAAATCCTTTTCTTCGAATTGAACTTTGTTATTTGATTGATTCATTTTTTTGAATGCTGAATCCGTTTCTCCCTCGAAGGCTTTTTTCAGTAACTTTTTCATAATTGGATCCCGTGAACTACGAATCCATTCGCCGTCTTTCTTATCTTTACCACTTATGTAGTCGATAAAAGACAAAGAAGGAATGTATGAACTTATGTCTTCTACAAGACCAGCTTTCTTTGCAAGAGTATCCGCAGCATTCACAACCTCTTTGTATATTGGATCCTCAGTTGAATCCACACGCATCGCACAAAATGATGTCAATACCACATTAAGAGCGGCACAGAGAGTATAGCCATATGGGTTTACACTCTTCTTTGACTTTGTTTGTGCCATCAATTCTTTTACAAAACATTCTGTCTCAAAGAAGAGTACATCATTAGAAGCATCCAAAGCCTTGGGTGATAAGATATTGGCAACTATGATACATAGTTAATACAGACAAGAACTTATGAGTTTTTTTTCCCCTTTACCAGCTGCTCTTGCGTCAATCCATCCTTTTCCGTATTTAGCAAAAACAACGCCTCTAAAGTTCAAAGAGAAAGTAGAAATTAGATCTCTATACACATCATAAATTTGTTGCATTTTACCTGCCATTATGACTGTGATATTCATCACTAAATCTATGAGGTGGACGTGAAGAAGTGCTAACCCCATTGGTTACAAATATTTTATGGGCAAGTTCTGGGTCAGATATAATGATGAAATCTTTTACGCCCATCTTGATATGAATAATAGGCCCTGGAAGTGTATAAGTTAATCTATGCCGACATGAATAGAACACACTACTTACCCAATTCTTTATGCCATTCATGAAGTTTAAATTGGAGAGATTTAACAAGGTGTGGTATGTGGCCTAAAAATACATGATGAATCTTTCAATAATTCATGGTATAATTCTTACCAACAATTGGGTAGTTTCCTTTTGGCATTGGGATTGAGCCAGATTCTTGACTTTTGTCCTTTTTCATAATATGATAAACTGAATAGGCAACAGTAACAAGAGCCACAGCACTCATCAGTGGTAATTTTGAATCATTCAAGATTTCACTGATAACTTGAGGATTTGGGAGTGATAACAAGAATGAAGACATTTAATGAGACAAGGCAGAAAGAGCGAGACTTTTGTTAGATTTTATAAGTGAATGTCATGTGGTAATACGGAGGCATTTACCATTGAAGCTTGTGTGATATATTTACTATTACCACTACTATTATAATTATAATAAGGCCCTAAAACAGAATATTTGTTCTTAGGTTCTATCGCTATCATGTTCTATTTCTTTCTCTAAGAACTCAAAGTTTTGTTTTTTGATGACCGACTGCACTGTAAATGTCTTACCAAAAGTTATATTTATCCATTCTTTTGTCAGCAGCATAATATACTCGTATACTATCTATGTATTACAGATCTTACACACACTGACAAATCTTATTATTCAAAATAAGACTTTTCTTGCATGAGGAAACATGTCTTATGCTTACCGCATGGAACTGTAGTACAACACTTGGTATCAGAATATAGGCATGTTGACATCTATTTATTACCGTTTGTTTCTAGAAGCAAAGTACACCTGATCAACGAAATTAAATACTACACTGGTACAGCCACACAACATTAGTAGGTATACGATTTTTATTTTTTGAAATCCTGAGAAAGAACATGCTTCACGGATAAAAAGGCTACGACCTCAAAACACAAACTAATGATCTCAAATTCAACACAATGCTAGTCTAACATATTGTTTATAGTAATATACAGTGTCCAATGGAAAACATATAAAGGTTTTTATTTTCCGATAGGATTCTTGTTTGAGGAAATACTTATTGTTTTTAATATATATAAAAAAACATACATTAAACACACAGTAGAGACTTGAATATTGGATGGAGTATAAAGAAGGTCAACAGGATATTATATACAAATTTATTGGGTGGAAACCCTTAATACTTGGTGTTTCTACCCTTGGCCTCTATTACAGTCCTACATCTCCGATGTATGCTGGCAATGGGGTTGTTGGTAGCTTCTTTGGAGATCTTGTCTCATTCTTGGACCAGGAGAGCCTTCAGATCCTGGAGGGTGATTTCTGGGGTCATCCTCTTGCGGAATACTCTATCCAGTTCCTCCCAAAGATGCTCAATTGGGTTCAGGTCAGGGCTTTGAGAGGGCCACCCCTCCATCGTGACTATGCCCCTCTCATCCTTCCATTTCCTAGTCTCCTTACTAGTATGGCAATTGGCATTGTCCTATTGAATAACATAGCCTACCACTGGATTCAGTGCCGAAAGACGAACCGGCTCGGGGCAATAGGCCGTTTCTAAAATACTGGTGTATTTGGCACTATTAATGAACCCCTCCACCGTAACAAGTCTACCAACACCTTCACCAGAAAAGAAACCCTACAACATTACACCAACACAACCAACAAACTTCGTTGTTGGAACAATATGATTAGGATCATACCCTCCTTCTTCCTGCGCACTACTCTGGTACGGCTGTTATTGCTCATTATCTGGTACTGAGTCACCGAACTAGATGACTGTCTTCCAGTCTTCATCTGTCCAACGAAGGCAGGTCCTGTTCCAAGTAAGACTCAACTTCTTGTGTTTAATGCTGAGAAAAGGTTTCTTAACCACCTTGAAAGAAGACAAGCCAATCTTCTTCATCAATTTTCTAAAAGTGCTCATCCACACTTTGGTGTTCATCTGCTTGCAAAGTTGATCTATTGTCTAGAATAAGTCCCTTTCTGCTTTGCATCCAACCTCTCTCTCGTTCCTCTTCTTCAGAATAGACTTGCGCCTAGAGCCCCTTCCCTGATCTGAAGCAGCCAGTTCTCTTACATCTCTTCATGATAAGGCTGACAGCGGAATTAATGACGCTAAACATGGCTACACTATCCACTTGTCTGGTGCCATGTTGAGTGGCCTCCTGAACAATGAGTTGACGAGTAAAGTCGTCGATATTTTTCTTCTTGTTTCTAATAGGCTTGTTGGTTTGTTCAGTGGTGTTGGATGTATTCGATGATATAGCGGAAAAAGAAGAAATAGAGAATAAGTAAAAAAAAAAGAATTTATTGAGCAAAATAAAGGTCGGAAACAAAACCTTTATATGTTTTCCACCGGACACTGTATGTGTCTTTGTCTCCTTCAGCAACAGACGCTGTCTCCTCACTTTTCCTCCGATCTCTCCTCTACCACCCATTCTTAGCCCGTTTATCAAAGCCAGAAGCTGCTAGTGTAGTTGCTGTAGTTGCTGTAGTTGTGTCCTCATGATTGTTCGAGTTGCTCTAAGTATCCCTCGTTGGATTTCGAATCGCCACAAGATGACGGCTATCTTTTTGGTGTCCTGGTTTCCTTGCTGACTTTATGGCCTTTTAGATGTCTATTCATAATTCTCATTTTCCATTATTTTTCCCTCATTGAGGTTTTATATTCTCTTTTCTTTCTGTTTCCCATTCATTTGCATTATTTTTTTCACTTTTGTATTTGAAGTGTTTCTATGTTTATTCTTAAATTTTCAAACGATCGCACAGGGTGGCTAATATGCCCAATGCGCGAATAGCAAATCACGCCCAAAAATAAAAAATACTTTGAACTGTATGTGTCTTTGTGTCTGTGTGTGTAGCGCAGCAACTGTTATCGATATATTATAGCACGAGTTCCAACTATGAATTGAACGTAGTTGTATAGACTAGTCACTATTACTTGTTATAGATGGCTACAAGTATTTCTTGCTGTGCATTCTATACTATATCTTGTGTATTTTATATAACGCACAACACCTATTACGCACGCACACACACACACACACACTATCTCTCTCTCTCATATAAACCCTGGAGTCAGTTACTACTTACATGAGGACAATGCTAGATCTCATACGAGTAAGTTAACTCAATTAGATAGTAATTAATGGTATAGTAATGACTCTTTACTGACTCTTGCAATGCCGACCTCAATCTAATTGAGCATCTGTGGACTTAATTGAAAATCATTTGAAAGAACAGAAGGGTATATTCCACCAAACAAAAATTGAAGGCGGCCCTGATGTTGGGATAGGGTAAAATATCGAAAGAAGTGACAGACACCTTCATTGCCAGCACGGGGTGGAGATGCCAAGCCGTTATAGATGCTAAAGACTAGCAGTGGTTATTAAGCAATCTTATAATATTTATTTATTTATTATAAACATTATTATATGTATCTATTGAAAGTTTTAAGCCTCTATCTAATAGATTCATGAGGTTATAACACTATTAAGAAAAGGTATAAATCTATTAAAAAATAAATAAAAATAAAAATAAAAAAAGGACATGTGTATCTAAAATCATCAGTTACTTATTGAGGGTTACTTTATATAAATAAAATTAGTAAATAATGCTTTTGACATGGTGTGGCATTTTGTACTTGTAAGGAGATTGCAGTATTATCTGTAATGAAGCAATCGAGGGTGGCTATACGAACTAGTAAGTAGGTACTCAGGGAGATCTATTGAGAGTTAACAATCGATAATGGCTAATGACAAAGGCGGTCTAAGCTAATGATACATTGTACTTTTTTATTTTATTTATTATTATTAACAAAAAGGATGTCTATCATCTTAAAAGATTATGGAAATTATATTATGTATAGGTAGATCTAAACATACCAATAGTCATGATAATTGTATCAGAGCTTATAGATCTTTACATTCATAACGTATAGATATTAAAATCATAAACACAAATAAATGAAATAGACAGATCTATTCATATGAACAATGATATTTCTACTTTAATCCAATGTTTATAGAGAATAACATTAACTCTATAAATTATAGATTATCTTTATTATTATTTTTAGTTTGAATAATATCTAAAAAGAAGAAGAAAAAGAGAATAAAGATTATTGATAAAATATTTGATCCTTTAGTCTGAAGGTGCCTTTTCATAAAAACAGCTGATTATGGAAATAAATAAAACAGAGAAGCTAATATATACTCTTTTATTGTTTTTATATTACCAAAAGGTCTATCAATCTAATAATAGAGAGCATATGTTTTTATAAATATAAACATATATTAAAAAGTGGGGTTATAGAGTGTATACCATCACAGAGAGTATCTTATGATTCCATGCACTACATGTATTTGTACACTATCTCTGTGTACATTGATAATAATATGAAATAGAATAATCATCATATAGCACAGATTTATTTATCTTTTACATGGATATCACTTTTCTATACCATATTTCTCAGTAAGGGTTTCTTGGCATTCACTAGAAATACATTGCCAATTCTCAATCCATTTATCAGAAGCAAGCATGTTTTTATATCCCACAAGGACCTACAATGAACATGAGATTAATTTGTCTGTTCTATCCTTTTCATCATCGGCACTGTACCTCTCTAAACCCTTGATTCAGTCGTTGTGATGGACTCTGCCATTTGGATATAATCAACAACAACACAGGAAGTGCCTAGACAATAATTTCCAGTTACTCTCATGATATTTCCACTGTAAAATTAAAACTTAAAACTTACATCTATAACATGGTACGGAGAGACTTTGATAAGCTCACACAACCCACAGAAAGCAGTATCCTTCTCATCATTTTCTCTCATGCCCAGTGACACATCTAACCAAGGCCGTATGAAGTATGTAGGCTGATGACTAAGAAGACTGGGCGATGCAAGACCCAGTCTTCCAATAGTAATTGTGGCATTCTCTTTTAAGGATTCAGGTATTTTGGGCTCCATTAAGAATAGAACCAGTCGTTGGAAGAGAGGCTCAATGTAAGGCTCAATCCCATCCCATCGCATGACAATTTCACCTGCAGCCCAAATAGCATTGTTGCATACAGAAACTGATTCATAATCAGTAGAGAGTTTGCTAATGATTTCTGGCATTAAAGAGGGAAGACTCTCTTTTAGTCGATCAAAACAAGCAATGGCCAGATCACCTATCAGTGCATAGGTGGATTGAAGTACTTCTGTCACAGGATCCTGTTGGTGCACATTTAGTTTATTTATTTTTGTAAATATAATATGTAATGGACTTACATGAATACAAACAGCAAGTAAAGAAACAAGAGGAGGGTCCGAAGCAGCCACAAGAGGATCCACAAGCTTTCCCAATCCCTGAGTTACGCCACTCAGCAGATCAAGGGCGACAATCATAAACTCAACATCAGGTGGATCATAGTTATGTGCCTGTGTGGCTAAGAAGGTTTCGTGGAGATAAGAAGCCACCAACTTAACACAGCGCGAGAATACTGGTTCTGCAAAAGGAGCAAATCCTACACCAAGCGCTGTCGTAATGGAAGACAGACACTTTATCCCCTAGTGAATTCCTTGATCTTTCCTTTATGCCTTACCTCAAGCAAAGGGAAAAGATTTGTGCTCTGGTCTGACAGTCCGTTCCACTTGGCAATCAGAGGGGGCATCATCAACGAAAGACATTGGGGTTGGTTAAGAGCATTGCCTACGGATTCTGCTAGTGTGCCCAGTGCATCGTAAAGAATAAGAAGATTCTTGTGTTGGTAGAGACAAAAGGCTGTCGTAAGATGAATAAGAATGGGTTCAAGGTAGGGTATCAATTCAACTGTGGCCTCTTCTTCCATGGTAGCAAAGGCAGAACAAGCAGCTTCTTGCACTCGTTTATTTTTATCCAAAAGACGCTGGAGTAGATTGTAAAGAACGGGCTCAAAGAACGTCCTGCGTCCTTCGGGTGTCTGGCATTGTTCAACATACCACGAAGAGAACCTGCCCATGGCCCAACACGTAATAGACCTTACAAGAGGCTTTAAGGGTAAATAGTGATTCTGCCTGTCTCCTTTACCTTTGTGTCATTTAAGCTTTGCAATAGAAATGAAATAAGTCCAGGAAGATGAGATGCAATGCTTTCCATTCCCCCTAGTATCTATCGATGAGAACAGATGGTAGAGACAATGGTGGCTGGCTATCTTTCTCCTTCAAAAAGGGTAGCTTACCTTCAGCCACAGCACCCAAGGCAAGAATGCCTGCCTCTCGTTCTTTCCAGTCTGTACTAAACAGATTCTGATGCACAAGTGGCAAGAGTACTTTTACAAGATCCTCTGGGTAGGCTGTAGAAAGACGATCAAGGGCAGCAGCACTACATTTACGCAATGTCCATTCAGAATAAAACTCATCATCGTCAAAATCATCGTCTTCGTCATCGTCATCGTCAAAATCATCGTCTTCTCTCTCTTCACTTTTATTATCCTCATCGTCTTCGTCCTCATTGTCCTCATTGTCCTCTTCTCTCTCATGTTCTCCTCCTCCACCCCCCTCCTTTGACGCCTGCTTCTTTGATAAAGGCACTGTTTTGTGACGATAAAACTTAGGCTTAATGTCCTTTTCATCGTCCTGTAGATGACAGTCCTCCTCATCCCCCTCCAGTCCTATCAAATCAGACTCTGAATATGCCATTTTACTCAACAGTAAAGGAACAATCTGAGGTAAATAAGGCAGCAGTCGTTCTCCAAACCCCTGCACATTTGCAAACTGCAACCAAAAATCACACGCCTCGAGCACCACTTGATCCTCACTGTCCTTGGTGGAATAGATCATGTACTCAATGATGGACGGCAAATAGGGTTCCATTTTATCAGGCCGAGCATCAATCAGGAGGACAAACGACCGACACACTTCCACACGCACTTTGGGATGTGGGTCGGCGGCTGTGGCAAACAATCCTGCCAGATAGGCCTCCATCTCACACATCAGGGACTGTGATCCCAACAGCACAAACTGACTTGTGGCAGAGATGGCCTGTGCACGTAAATCAGAGTTGGGATGATAAAAGAACTGTATGAATTTTGGGATCATGGTCCGCAGTGGCCGCACGCCATCCATGTCCTGGTCGAGTTCTCTGGCAGCGTCCTCACATATCTTGCTTAGACAGTCCCATGCCATCTTTACAATACAAACACACACAAACACAACACATACACACACATATATATATATATATATATAAATACACATATAAATACACAAACAAACAATTAAAAAAAAAAGAGAAACATCAATTCATAGGGGCTTAGTGGGCATGGGTACTGCTGTGGTAGGGTGGTGGTGGTGGTAGTCTTCTTCTTACCTGTACAGTGATCGTATGGTGACTGTCCAACTGCTGTACGAGCAATGCCAGGACCTGAGGCCAGTGGTGGACCTGCCCGTGTGTAACAATTGTAGTGATCACCGACCCAATGGCCTTGCGTACATTGGCATCGGGTTCGGGTGTCTGAAGCGAGTGAATACAAGATTCCTTCACGTGTTCCAGTACAGACAGTGGCATAGAGTTGAAGTGTGACCGGAGATTGTTCTTTAGGGTAAGACCAGCAATAGCTCTTGTATAAGGGTCTTGCTCCTTCATCACCAGGAGATAGACCAGATAGGAGTTGTAATCTGGGATTTGATGAAAAGAGGCGAGTTTCTTTTTTTTTTTTTTTTTTTCCTTCTGTTGAGTCGTCGGGAGGACAAGAGCAGGGAACCTTACCTGTTGAACCAGTGTTTGATCATGACCTTCAGGGCTCATGGCATCTCGAAGTAAGATGGTCAATTCTCTAAGGCCCTGTGGTTGTGGCTGCCAGTGACCCATGGCAGGACTAGGACTATAAAGAAAAACGCATCGGGTTGCTTAGGATGTGTCAATCAAGCCAACTTGCCTAGAGGTGGACATTAGATTATTTCTCTTGAAGGAGCTTGCCTTTGGGTCGCAAGGAGGAATAAGCCTCCTGGTGGTGGAGGTGCACTGTTTTATGGAGTGCATGACGTCATAAGTATTTTATTTCTATTCAGCCATGTATTTGCCTGCTCGCACAGTCTTTTGTACAGACACATGGGCCCACAACACTCGTTCATCCTCTCCCTTGGCCACATCCAGACGAGAGCACAAGGCGTCCTGCCACTCAAACCGCACCGATAATGGCTGACGTGTTCCTTGTTCTTGGGTGATGAACTTGGCCTTGAGCATATGTTCCTTCTGTCCCTCGACATCTCCCATGGGCCACACCATCTTGTGCTGCTCCACCATCCACTGTCCTGCTGGAATACTCTGGGCTGTGACTACGTTCCCATTTACGGTGGTAAGGAAGAACAGGTGGTGGAGTGGGTTGAACTGCTGGTTCTCGTACTTGACAAGAAGACGCGTCTGTTTCTCCTCACACTTCCACATGGGCTTGACTATCAGGGGGACCTGGACTTGACGCAGCTTGTACTTGAGACACTGCACGGTGGTGCTCCCGACAACATGGAACATGTCTGTGTTGATTTGGAACACACCTGGCTGGTCTTCGTATGGCTGGAGGTATGTCTCATTAGGCACGACTTGGTCCAGAGTGTCGTGGTGGACCAGTCGGAAACAGACAGGATTGGCACACTCTGTGGGTCCCTCATACACACAGCTGACCTCGCCCCACACCTCTGCCTTGACGACTTGACCTGCATTCTGTAAACAGTGGAGTGTTTCTGTGATATGCACCTTGATATGAGGCAGCACGACCAGTGGCTCCAGAGAAGGCACTTTAAAGGATATTTCATCTACAGAAAGGGGTTCTTGGAAGGGAGACAAGGGCTCTTGGTTCTCTACCAAAGGATTCAATGTCATGCTAGTGCTAGGACTCATGGAGGCAGTGGCACGTAGGTTCCTTTCATGGTACAATGGCATGTACGTGAGTGACTGAGAAAGAGAGAGAGAGAAAAAGAACAGCTCTTAAAGGACACTTACTCACGACGCCCCCGTGGACGCTTGGAAAAGCTCGACTGGTTCTGTTTGATTGAGTGTTTGCTATTCTTTCTCGCCACTTACTTCTTTCAGCATGGAGGCCACCCGTGTGAGGGCCACTGCAGCATGAGCAGCATCTTCTTGGTGGACACTCTCGTTTCGAATGTCAATTTTGATGCGATGGCTCATCATACTACCTTGAGTGAGTCATGATAAAGTGGCCACAAGAGACAACCCACCTTCCAGCATCAGAGCCAAAGTCCTCTACACTCCCTACTTCTGGCCATGCTGCACGATCAGGGGGTGGGATAGTATATCCCTCTGCATCCACAATGACCTTTGGCTGCAAATGAACACACTCTACCATCAGTCGCTGCTGCTGCTGCTACTACTACTGCTGCTACTGCTGCTACCACCACCACTACCACCACTACTTACTGTCTGGGTAGATCCACTCATCACACTGCCTGTAATACTGGGAGCTCTGATCGCAGAAGGCACTGTAGGAGAGGTAGGTGACTGCTGTTCATGGTTCTCGGAGGGTGCATTCATAGAGAAGAAGCTGGCATTGTCATGGGTCTCTTCATGAATAGGCATGTCGGTAGGAAGGTAGCCGCTGTCATGTTTGGGCTTGCGTCGAATGGAAATAAGCGTGGAGAGGACTCATGGTTTAGAGAGTGAGTCAATGAAAAAGGAGTAGGGAAATAGAGTACCTTTTTTAGACCGTACTTGGAGACTGTTATCAAAGTGGCTGGCAGGTAGATCACTCACAGGTTCAGATTCACTGTGGACCTTGCAAAAGGCAGCAATCTCCTTCTCTACATCCAACTGTTCAGCAGCCTCTGTGACTTGACTCGACCACTGTGGCTGTCAGTTGATATTCTAGGAATGAGACTTGCCTCTACACGTTTAAGCAATTGATCTGTCTGCAGTGATTCAAAGGTTTGGATGACTGTCTTTAGGTTGCGGAGGCGATGTTCATCGACACTCTGATATTTCTAATAAAGGAGGAAGCCTCATTATAAAACAGCAGTCCCATAGCCCATAGCCCATGTTCTTTTTTCTTTTCTTACCTGTGCATAATCCCTGCCTGCTCTCTGCCATTCTGTCTTGCACTCCTCCAGGGCTTTGCTGGCTTCATTGAGTTTTGATTCGTCCTTTTTCGACTTTTCTGATTTCCTCTGTGACTGTCGTATCAATAGTGTGGGTGGGTAGGGATCCTTTACCTTGCTGAGTTTCATGGCTCGTTCGTCGTAGTCTTTGGCTACACGTGCAAAGTGTGTGTCCATCTATAGCAGGTGTTGGTGGCGAGTCAATGACAGTGACTTACAGATTTGAGGGCTAGATAGTCAGCGTCTTGTTGAAGAAAGGATCGCAGGGGTCGTTCAATTTCATCTGCTAATTTAAAGGCCATGACAGCATGGATAGTAGAGACCTGTGACACTTCTTCCGAGAGTAAGTCCCAGAGAGGTGTCCATTGACTAGAAGATAAATAGATATAGATATAGATATGTATATGTATGTGTGTGTGTGTGTTTGTATGTGTGTGTCACTAAAGGAGTTGAACCCTCTTACTGAACAAGAGCATGTCTTCAATAACTCACCCGAGGGCTGTTCGGTCAGAGATGACTAATTTCTTGGACAGTTTCATAAGACTTTTGGCGTAGACATCCTCACAGTGGGCTCTAGTGTGTTTTATGCTGTCAGTAGTGCCCTTGTTGTTTATTGTAATGAAAGAAGAAGAATAAAAAACTACCTCTCCTTAAGATAATCTGCCAATTCCTCATTCAACTTGAGACCAGAGCGAATACGACTCTGCATCAGGTCCATCCCATCTCTAGGTCGTTCTGTCTATAGACACATACATCCCCTGTCAATGCATACGTTCACTGTAGACTACTCTACCAAAAAGGCAGTGGCATAAGGCGAAGGTTGGATCATGGACAAAGAGAGAGAGAGAGTGTGTGTGTGTGTGTGTGTGGAAAGAGAGTAAGAGAGGGACTAGGAATAATAATCACAGCAAGAAAGCCGATTGGACAAGAGACTCTCTTTATATTTATATAAAAGACATCTCGTGACTGTATACTCCATACAAACTTAAGATGATTTCTGAATGAGTAGACTAAAGAGACAATGCACTTTGTTTTACACTCTGTTTTACACTCTAATTCTGTAGTCTAATTCTGTAGTCTAATTCTATAGTCTAATTCTGTAGTCTACTTTCTACAACCACACATACATACAGAATGTTCCCTTTTTCTTCTTTCTTCTTTTAATATACAGGGTCATTGGATGTTTCCTTGGACATCCAAAGCATCTTCTTCTCCACTCGCTTTATAAATAGAGTGGACGGGCATCATTACGTTCTTATCCTGGAAAATAATCCCAAGAGTACTCTTCCATGTCTTCCGCTTCTCCATGGCATAAATGGCATTCTCTGAGAGAGAGGATTTGGGTGCAGACCCTGCTTTTCTCTTTTTCGACTTTTGCGTACGCTACACTCATCGGATCCCACATCAAAAAAAACAACAACAACAACAGCAACAGCAGCAGCAGCAGCAGCAGCAACAACAACAACAACAACGAGAACAACAACGAGAACAAGAAGAATGAAGAAAGGATCTTCAAAGCCAACTGTACTTACAAACTGTACTTACAAATCGTTTCATATAGCACTGCTCTACTTGGCTGTCCAGTGTATCCAGCACACACCGGTACTGTTCATACTGCAATTGCTGGTCTGTTACCTGCAACAGTCTCTTCTTACGGAATGCATTCACCGCCGTGGTCTCCCTGAGTTGTCGACCCAAGTGCCTGAGTTCTGCACAGATGGGATCGTCTTGTTGTTCATACCAGTCCATCTACTTATTGATTACCCAGCACAGTCGTTGATAGCAACCTTACATCGTCACCGAGAAGACCGGCATGGCGTAGCTCCTGTCTGAGTCTTTCTTCAAAGTTCATAAGATGGGTGGCCTTGTGTTCATAGGACCCCAAGGACTCTTCCTCGGATCCCCATAGGTCTTCTTCTTCCTCCTCTTCCTCCTCCTCCTCTTCTTCCTCCTCCTCTTCTTCTTTCTCAGACCCGCCCTCCATGCCTTTGGGAAAGCCGGACATGGAGTCTATTATAAGACTGCTCATCAGTCGCTCTGTCAGATTGCCCCACTGTCTTGCACTCCGCCTAGATGAAGGCACCAACAGAGCATCCCTGGTGTTGTTGTTGTTGGTGTTGTTGTTGTTGTTGGTGTTGTTGTTGTTGTTGTTGGTGTTATTGTTGCTGATGTTGTTGCTGTTATTGTTGCTGTTATTGTTGCTGGAGAGAGGCCGGTGGGAGGAAGAGAGATGTCTCTCCGGTGGATCTGTTTCTGACCATACATCTGCATAGTACCGTCCCAAGGGAGGAATCGTATAGGGTGTGCTATTATCACTCTGTTGCTTGGGGTAAGAGGCATGACGGGGGAGGTGAGGGTCTACCTTTTCTAATAAAAAGTCCCGGTCGGCCTCTGTCAGGGGTCGAAAGCAAGGCTCGACAGTCTGCCAAAAGGTGAGGATGGGGACCTGGTCTTTTGGTTTGGTGCGAGTGACCTCTGTCTCTTGTGGTGGGTGGGGAGGACGGGGAAGAGTGTGCGGCGAGGTGGATCGCTTCTTCTTCAACTAACAAAGCACCAAGGGATGCTTAGTATCCAGCCATACACTCATGTTGAACCGTACTTCTCCTTTGGCGGTTCCTTGAGTGGTTCCTTTGGCTACTATCTTGGTGGTGTTGGTGTTGGTGTTGGTGTTGGTGTTGGTATGAGTGGTGTTGGTATGAGTGGTGTTGGTATGAGTGGTATGAGTGGTGGTGGTGGGTTTGGCATGGGAAGTGGAAGGTGGTTGGTGCCGTGCTATACCCGTATCCAACTTCTTTATCTTGTAATTGGGAGGACATGCTATACCTTTCCCCACTTCAACATATGGACAGCATAAGTAGAAAAAGAAAAAGAAAAAAAGAAAGAAAAAAAACAAGCAAACTCTCTTCAACCTACTCTGGTGTTTGTCGTGGGGCTCTGTCTCTTCTCTTCGTCGCCTTCGTCGCAGTGTCTCTAGTGCGCTGCTGTTCCATTAGCAACCCAACAGCCCTCGACTTACACTTGTCGCTCCCTATGGGCCTTGGGAAGAGACCCACCTAATGGATCCTGTTTATCACCTAAGAAAGATAAGTCCTCTGGAGTCTGTCTGTGGATGGTTACCTGATGCGTCCTGTCTCTTCCTTATTTTGTCAAGAACAATATGCATTGACTTTCCTGCACACGACACTTTTTTGCTCTGCATCGGCTCCACTGCACATAAGTGTTAGGCTACGACTCGAGAAAAGACACCTACCTTTTGTATCGTGTATTTTGACATTGCGCTGCAAGTGGTGCAGGTCGTGCTTCAAGTGTATCAGCCGCGTCTCGGTGGGTTCCAACAACTGTTCTAGATCTGCCTTGATAGACAGTAGGTGGTGGGATTCAGGAAGATGGCCTAGTTGAGGACCGTGCATAACAGGTCTGTACTGGCGGTAGAGACTGAGGGTTGCTGGAGACACTGGTATGGGTGGTGTGTATTGGCGCGTCAAGTCCGTGTCCATCCTCGTGACTGCTGTTCTATGGCGTGGAGGTGAAGGAAGAGAGAAGAGAGAAAGAAAGCGTACACTTTTTCTTTTTCTTTTTTCTTTTTTCTTTTTCAGGTACTAAGTTGATTTTTTTTTTTTTGGCTGACAAGGTGTCGGACTCTTGGGTGCTTTGTCCATCTTTTTTCTTTCTCTCTCTCTTCTTTCTTTCTTGCTTTACAAGTCACAGTGACATCACCTATAGAAAGATCAAGACGGGTCACCAATTTTTTTTTTTCCTTATTCTTTCTTACTTTTTCTGCTTAGTACAACATGACAGCAACTCATACTGACATAAAAACAGCCATTGGTGGTGCTGTGGAGACCATCAATAAGCGAGTGTCTGGAAAGGCATGGAAGATCCAAAAGACCCCCACAGTGCGTGCTCAAAAAAGCAAGTCCCTCCGCCGTACTTGGGAACAGAGATCAGAAGAGAGAGGAAAACAGCAGACTGTCAAGGCATTAGAACGACAGCTGAAAGAAGAGAAACAAGCTGAGAAAGATGTGCGTTTTTATTGCTGTTGTTATTATTGTTATTATTGTTATTATCAGTACTGTTACTATAGAAATAGAAATAGAAATAGAAATAGAAATAGAAGAAAAAAAAAGACCAAAGACCAAAGAATAAGTCTCATCTCATCCACCAACTGATCTCATCATCATAGAGAAAACGAGAGGTGACCATGGAGCGACGAAAGATACAAGAAGAAAAGGAGCGCATGGAACAACTGGCCCTCAAGGTAGGAGAAGAGGAAAAAAGAGCAGTCACTGCTATGGGTTCTTATGCTGCTTTAGATGAACGCAAAACGACTGGCAAGACTCAAAAAGAGAGAAGCAAGAAAAAAGGCCCGTGTTTAGAAATAGCCTCTGAGGAGACGTGGATTTATTGCATTACCAATTATAGAATGACTTTGGGTTATAAATGGGTTTGTTTTCTATCAATGGTGTCCACACTTTCTTGGTGTCCTTCCATCCACGAATGGCTCGCTTATTTGTGACGGCTTGTTCTTGAGGGGGGACTGCTTCCTTGAGCAAAAATGAAATGCTGGCCTCTTTGATGTGTTTCATGCCAAACTGACCACGACCATGGAAGTTGACACGCTGCATGAATCTGCCTTTGCCAACCCATGTTTGGGCTAAGGAGAGAATAAGTGACTGTTATTCCTGGAAGAGCCATGGAAGTGAGAGAGATACATTACCCACAACAAGATTCTTCATTCCCTTTTGAGTCTGGGCATGTTGACGAGCAAAGGCTAGATTGTGAAGGACTTTCTTGGCCATGCGCTTGTTAGAGAACTCCATCTGTTGAATGGCCTCATCCACAGGCAGCTGGCGGATCTGGCGGGCAATCATGTTGAGCTTCTGAGGACTGACAGAGAAGGCGGCTGAACTCCAAGTATACTTTAGAAAAGAAGAAGAAAAAAAAGAGACCCCCACCCTCATGGATGAGTTTTCTATAGACAGACAGGACGCATGAGAAAACACCACTTACTACTTTCTCCTCTGGCTTCTTGCTGCTCTCTACCAGTGTCTTTTGTGCTTGAGCCTGGATATTGTCAAACAGAGAAGATACACCCAGCTCAGGTCGCTGAATGGCAGGTGGGTCTGCAAGGCACTGTGAGGTCGTGGAGAAACTAGAGGATGAGTGCCAAGTAGAAGCAGACAAAGGTACCTGGCAGAGGGAAGGGCACGGAATGCCACCATAGCCTTCTTCATAGGCTGTAACACCTTGAGTGCTGTTGTGGAGAGTCAGTATCTATTCTCTTTCTTTCTTTTTGAAGGGGGAGGGTGTCATTACTCGTAGTAAAAACAGACATGGCGACAGGGCAATAGAGCAGGAGTGAGAGGTGTTGTTGTTTATCCTGCCTGTCACAGTTGTGACTGAGGAATATCGGAATCTGAATAGCAGAGGCCTATTTACACACCAAGAGATCTTAGGATATAAAAAGAAATAGTCAAACTACAATTGTTTAAGAAATGACACATCGATTTGAAAAGCAAAAATAAAGTGAGATGTATTCATGTTAGTTTTTATTTAAAAACTATGTAGATTTACCTGTAGATATCTGAATCCCGGAGGAAACCACTTTCGATGTGGCGATATATAATATGAATACAAATAAGAATAGATATTATTTTCTACAGAATGGAGCTGGTCTGTAGTGACCCTTTAAACACTCTTCTGTGATTGTATATATATTCTTTGATGCATTCACATCTCTGTTCCAAACAATTCCACAACCTTGGCAAGCGTGGATACTGTTGAAATTCATGAACACCTCAGTGAGGCTGTCTGTGTTGCAAGTATGGCAGATCTTGAGAACAACAAAATAAAACAGAGTAACTGTTAGAAGAGCTTTTCATATTGGGTGAGAGGTCAATCATGTTTACTCTCGATGTTACGAACTCATCGACATCAACTAGAAGAAGATCTCCATCTTTTTGTCTCTTTTTCAATGATTGATATAAAACTCTCGTCAAACCAACACAATGACCTTTAAACTTGACAGCATCTTTTCCTTTCATTCCTGTGCCATAAGCAATGACTGGCAGTTTGGCAGGTATTTATATCCAAGCAGCAGAGATCAAAACGAAATTTCACAAGTCATTTGCTTAATCAGAACTACCAAATTAATGCAGACTACAACAACATTTTAGAAAGAAAAAGAATTGCTTAAAGAACAGTTGCCTAGTTACCCGTTGTGCTCAAATCGTGTGTTGTGTTCCTGTTCATGTACCCTCTTTGATTTCCCTAGACCAGCCTTTGTATCCAAATTCTATTTCTTCGTCCCTGCTAAAGACCCAATATCTATACATTTATCTCTCTAATAGTCCTGTTGATAACCTTAGTACTCTTTATTGCAGAATAAAAGATATATTTTACAAAGTTACATAGTATAGATCTTGAGGCTACTCATATACGTATTTCAAGCTATAAGGATCAAAGTTATACTATAATAACATCTCTGTAAATTCATAGATGGATTCCTTCCTCTTGCTCTATGTATGTTTCAAGGGAAGAGAGAAACTTTATTTACAATAAAATCACTTTCTGGAATTCTATGGACTTGAAATACAGGACCAAGATTATACACACTGTAGGATAGGACAGTTATCCTTCCCAACTTGCTTGGATATTCTATGAAATCGATAGCTATTGCTTGAGAATAGCAAATTAGACAAATTCATAGTCAAATCAATAGCAAACTAGTATAAAAAGTGTAGTTGTCTACATCTTTAATAGAATAGACTTTGATCCAAACAGCTTCCTAGAGTATAAACAAGATAGGCTTTAGGGACTTGAGTAGCTGACGGTTTCTTATTCTCGACTTGTTTTCTTTGGTTGGCTAATGTGTTTGAAAAGAACCTTTTCACTGTCTGTCTGTCTGTCTTGGCATTGACTATGGACTGTGTAATTAAACACTATAAAGTTGGATAAAAGGAAGAAGCAAACCTGACATTGCAATTCAATCACTGCAATTAATGCTTAACATGTGCTATCCATAAGCCCACAGTATAACAATCAAGTACTCGTCAAGATGAGCATAATTAAGCAAGGTAATGTACTATTATTAATAAAGAGAAACAATAGGAGGTGATAGACACTACCAAGGACTATTCTTGAGATAAAAAGGTAAGCAGTGTCTTCATCTGGGCTTGAGTTTATTGTATTGTTATTAGGCAAGTAAAGACTCTTCTTCTAATAGATGATATATGACTCATTATTCTCAAGACAAGTATTAAGTACAAGGTAAGCATATTATCTCTATTGGTTGAATTATTACTAATACACTCTTCTGTTATTAGATAAGTTAAGATTCTTTCTCCAGTCAGTCTTAGGTGGTCTTTTCTTCCTTCTATACTGTCCAAGGTGTCTAGGCTGTCTAGGGTATACTCCTGAGCATGATTTTCTATCTCCCAAGGATAAAGCACAAGGCCTTTAGGTTGTGAATTCTATTGCTATGAGGGAATGCACTTGGGCAGTAGCTATAGTCATACTATAGTATTATAATAAACCATTTTATCTATCAATAACTCTATTCATAAACAATATGTTTTTATTGATAATACAATTTGATATTGAGGTATCCACAAAAGGAAATAATAATTTAGATACTTACAAACCTTTGATTTTAAACACAGTTCCATAAAACGGCAAAATTTAGGACCCTCGCAAAAGGAAGGAGGTATCACCGCTTTAAGGCCAGAAAAATCTCTTGGTGTGTAGATCATCCGTAGCATAGGCCACCATTTGTCTCAGCGGGTGGATAGGTTGATGTCTCCTTCTATACAAGGGAATAACCGACATCCCTTTTTTATTCCTTGACGACGCATGTTGTTGTGTGTAACCTGTATCCTTGGTGACTGGAGGAAGAGGACAAAGGGTGACTGATCTGTCCCACGATGGTCTTCTGTCTTTTTACTTGTACAATGACTGTGAATGGGGTTTTAGGCACACTTCACTGAGAAGGAAAAAGAGTAGAAAATGTTTATGGTTGCATATTTAGCATTGATAGAGGAGTTTATATCAACCACAGATGAACAAGACAGAGAGTGACTTTATCAAAGGGATGGATCTCAAGAGAGAACAGTGCTGTTCAACAGAACAAGGCCATGACAGAACAAACAGAACAAGTGTTGGAGAGAGTTGGATACTTTCCTTGGTGTGTTTATAGATGGATCCACTATTCTTTTAGGCGCGACATCAACTTCTTCTATCGTACAGTAGAATTGAAATGCAGTCAATGCAACTACATTGTTTTGCATTAAAACAAATCCCCACAGTGGCAAACATGGGAGAAGAAGAAAAAGAAGAAAAAGAAGAAAAAGAAGAAAAACATACACCATAAAGACACACCATAGAAAAGACATTGTACTTGCAGCGTATTCTGGCTTGGACGTTCTTCTTTATTAACAGTGGAGAGTAGAAGTGAAGCCATTTGTACGTCACCTCTTTCCTCCCCTTCCCCCTTCTTCTGTGTTAAGATCGTCAGGACGATAAATCTCAATGAAGCTTTTATTCGTCAACCAAAAACAACAAAAACCCTTCTTCATCCCTATCTTCCTTCTCCCCCCTTCATACTTCATTTCCCTTCGTTTACTTTTAATTTTTATTTTGACTTGGACACGATCTTATTTTTGATTCTTCTATTCCACAGTTCCCGTCTCTTTTTTTTTCTTTTCTTTTTTTTAATAGCACTTGCACTGTCCGATTCCTCTCCTTTACACTTGGATACACCTCATTTCAATCCTTTCTAGTCTATCAACCTACTTGTCCTGATCCTCTACTCTCTTTCAATCTCTTTATTTCTTCCATTGATCCTATAATGACAGATACTAATAAGTTTATGATGTCGACAGAATACCTGTCTGATTTTGCACTTTCGTCTTTTGTAGACAAGGCAGAGATGGCAGACACCTCACCCCACACTTATTCAGGTAATGTAAATGTGATTCAGTTTCTATTGTGGTCTATTGTGGTCTATGGGCAGATCCACTCTACTAGAAATAATAGAATGGAGAGAAATAGGGCGCGTAAATCAAGCATAAAAAATTAAGTAAAGAAACATATATCCTATATAAAAATATATATCTATATAAAACAAGGGGAGGGAGAAGGGGAGGCTGTTGGAAAATACAAAGCCCGTAAAGACTTGTAGCTTAACCTATGGCCGGATCTTTTCCGAAAGAAAAGAAAAGAATCTCACCTTGTATTGAAAAAAAAACAGGCACTTTGGAGGATCTGTCAATAACCCATCGTCCTCCTGTCAATGATCTGATCTCCAATAACGCACTGTTCCCAAACTACACTACCAGCAGTTCCCTTGGTGTATCCAAAGATGCCTCCTCAATCACTTCCACTCCTCTGCTATCTTCCAATGCAATGACTGTCCACACCTACCCACACCTCTTCCACACCTACCCTTCATTGCGCTCTACACACAGCAGTCCAGAAACACCACTGCCATTTCTATCCTGTCCCTCACCTCCCTTCCTTCCAGCATCAATACAGCCTACCTCAGTGCCTCTCTCTATAGCCCACTTCCTACCCTGCTCACCTACATCCAATGCCTCTCCTTCTTCCTACCCTCCTTCTTCTCATTCTTCCTATCCATCGACACAGGGAGAGACAAAGAAATCATCCATGTCCACTGGATATGGAGTGACGCCTCCATCCAAAGAGCACTATGAGCCACCTGTCATGGAAATGGGCAGAAGAAAGCGACAGTATCTTGTAGAGACCCATCCCCCCGACACCAGATCAGACGCCCCGGTGTCTCTGTCCACGCTCTCTCTTCCTTGTAGGCTGGAGGATCCCCACCCACCGTCATGGCAACAGGAGATGGAAGAGAAGAATTACAGGTAAGAAGGAAGAGGCCCTAAGAGATGTCCATTCTTTTTTTCTTCTTTCTTTCTCTCTCTCTTCTGTTACTCATCTTCAGACAAGTTACCATTCACTTTCGAATGCTGAGATAAGACGGCAGATTCATATCCAGTCGGAACAGAAACGAAGAGCACAGATTAAAGATGGTTTTGAAGAGCTAAGAAATGAATTGCCTGCCTGTGTCAATAAGAAGATGAGTAAAGTGGCTCTTTTGCATAGAGGTAAGGGAGTAACATGAACATCAGTTTGTAAATGGCTGACTGTTGTTGCTATGGTGATCTATTAGCTGTTCAACATATTCAACATCTTAAGAACATGCAAATGGCCATCATTACTGAACTTGATAGTCTTATGGCAGAGAATAAGCAGTTGAGAAAGTAAGTCCTTGTGCAGTTCACCTTTAGCTTATAAACATGACTAGGTTCCGAGAGAATGTGCTTCAGAAGCAAGCACTAGAGAAGATGTATCAGATGAACACCCTTTAATTCGTACCTCCAGTATGGACAAACCCTTCCAACTGTCTTTATATACCCCTATGTAAATGTTCTTCTTGCTCTGATATTTATATCAGCAAGTCTATCTCTGCTGCTCTTGCTTTTGTTGTGCTCTTTTTTCTTTTCTTTTGTTTGTTTTCTTTTTGTTTTGTTTCTTGCATTTATTTTGTATATGCTTACTCATACCTACCAACCTACACACACACACACTCTCTCTCTCATTTTATGCCTTGTCCTCTTTTTATAGTGCCATTTCTATATCAAAAACAACATAAAGTAACACTACCATTGTCACTTTTCTTACACTGTTTTCCTTCTTCCTGATCCTATTTCTATTGGCACATTGACTCTATTCTACTCTGTAGCAGCAGCTGTAATAGTCATACACACTACACACAACACACAACACACACACACACACACATATATATATATATATACGTACACACAAATAAACAGTGTCATGCACAACACTAGTCTCGTCTACATTTCCTTTTGATTTGCTTTCTTTCTTTTTTTTAATTACTATTACTATTTTCTACAACATTAGCTTAGGATGCAGAACCATAAATACCAGTCAAGACATCACTCTGAGCCAATGCAAGAAGCATAGGATCATCAAAGTACTTGTTAATGCTAACATCTTCCGATAATCCCTACAAAAGCAGATACAGTCAGACCTCACCATTCTTCTCTCTCTCTCTCTTTTTTTTTACTCGGAAAGAATCCCCTTACCTTTCTTCTTCTTGTCTTCACCATAAAGTCTCTTGCCAAATACTGTCCTGGACTAGGCTCAAGAGGTCGTAATACAATACTCGAATCAAGGGGATCTCCAGGCACAATCTGCCAGTGATCAAATATCTGCTGACAAAAGGCCTGTCCCTGTGTGTGGGTACGCAGATCTGTCTCAAAACCACACGAATCAATGACAGGAATATAGGCCTTGACAGTGTACAATGGCGAACCAGGCTTAGGAAGGTCTTGCGTGACATGTCCTCTGCGTCTCTGCAAAACAGCATAGACAGCAGACACACAATCTGCAGGTGCCTGAATCTCAACAAAATAAACAGGCTCCATCAATCGAGGAGTGGCCGTCAAAAAGGAAGAGTAGCAGACACGTCGTGCGGTAGGAATGATCTGTCCTCCTCCTCTGTAGATGGGCTCATTGGCCAACACAGCATCGAGGATCTTGAATTTAACATTACGAATGGGCTCATCACAAAGAGGACCCTCGCGTGTGCCCCATTGGAATCCCTGTTTGATGGAATCCTTGACAGAATATAGCAGCTTCTTGTCTACTTCCGAGGGCAATGTGTCGTCCATAAGAATGTTGGGTCCCATGTCATCAGGACCAAACGCCCATATTGACCGTGCAGCAAGAACATCCCACTGGTATTTCGTTTCAAAGAACTGGCCCAACACACGTGGAGAATCACGAATACTGATTTCGCCCGTCTCAATGTCCTCCACCAGCCCCTTTTCCAGAGGCTCTGCAATCAGTGTCAGTTTGTTCTTCTTGTTGGGTGTCTCTGCAAAACACTTGAGAGCAGACGTCTCCACCACGGTCTCACAGAAGCGCACCACTGGGTCTGCCACCTTGAGTTCAATTTCTGCATACATACGACGCAGATCATGCAGGACACAGTCCAGGTACAATTCGCCTGTGCCAAGAATAATGTGCTCACCCGACTCCTCCACCTTGGTGACAACAATAGGATAGCTCTTGTTGACTTTGCGCAGACCGTCCAACATCTTGGGCAGCTCCGAGGGATTGACGGGCTCAATGGCGACCTTGAGCGTGGCGGCGGTAGGGAACCGCAGAGGACGGAAGATGTAGGCCTCCTCACGCCACTTTTGTTGCACGACGGTGGCTGTTTTGATAATGGAGCTGTCGATGCCTCCCAGCAGCACCCAGCCACCTGCAGGCACCCCCTCGACCTCCATGCGGTACCGTGATTCATAGATCCATACATTGGATACCTTTTGCAGGGTCATGTCTTCTTCGTCGTCAATGGAGTAGCTCTCTCCCAGCACACGCACCACCTGGCCTGCCTTGATCGAGCCACTCATGACACGTCCAAAGGCATCAAAGGAGGTGGCGTCTGTGTCGTAGAGTTTGGTAATTTGAATCATCAAGGGACCGTTGGGATCACACTGCTGCATGGCTCTGGCCACCTCGCTGTCCATGGGGCCAGAGTAGATGTGTTGGATCTTCTGGCGAGCGTTGGCGAGAGGAGAAGGGATGTGTTTGACAAGCATTTCTACAAAGGCAGCAGGTGGGCCAAAGAACTGGGCAAGAACAAGGCGAAGAAGGACCTTGACATTGAGGCCAAACTCCTTTTCCTTGAGGTGGATGCTCAATGAGCGCAGGGTGCGTCGAAGTTCTTTGGTGTCTTCGCCAATGATCTGGGTGTACAGTTTGTACAGGGGTTCGAGAATAAAGTGAATAAAAGCGCGTTTGCTGCCTTCTCCCTGTGGCTTGCGATGGAAGGTGTTTTTGGTGGGGTCGACAAAGATATCGCCCCAGAGACGCTTACTGAATTCCTCGGGATCAATTTCGGTTTCTATGATAAGTTAAATGTTACAAGCGATTCTCTCTCTCTCTTTCTTCTTTCTTTCTTCTTGGTGTGGAGATGTGTTTACCATAGGAATCAGCATACAGTCTTGCGAATGAGGTCAGTGTAAAACACCATCCAGTCTGACTAGAGGCAAAACAGACATTGCCAAGTTCTGGGGACAAACGAATCCCCTCTCCTCCCGGTGTGTTTCTACAGAATCTTAAGTACACCTCCAACCTAAAGAAGGGGTGTTTCTGTTACCTGATGACTGTGTTGACTTCTTCAATGGTATGACGCAACTTGAAGTAGGCATCGGTAGGTGGTAGTTTGAGTTCAAGCATCAAGCGATCCATCTTGTTCACAACCAGTGTCATTGTCAACTTTTCACGGATACAGTGCTTAATCACCTGCTCTGTGTTGACCATGACACCCTCAATGACATCCACCACCACCACAGCACCATCACAAAGACGAGTGGCAGCCACAGTCTCATCAATGAAGTTGGTGTGTCCTGGAGCAACGTGAGTCGGTGGGTTCTTTCTTGGTGAGCAAGACACTTACCAGGTGTGTCCATGATGTTCAGAAGATAGGACTTTTCATTAAGATCCTGCATCACCAATGTCATGGGCATGCTCTTGATACTCACACCACGCTCTCTCTCCAACACATGTGTGTCTGTATAGCGTTCCTAGTCCAATGCATAAGTGACAGGGATCGGCATGAGCACTGATTTTTTTTACCGGTTGATCCACATTAATAGCAATATTGTGTGTTTCTGCCACCAACATATCGACAAAGGAAGTTTTTCCGTGGTGCAAATGACCTACAATAGCCACATTACGAGATAACTCGGGGAAGCTCATCATATCCATCATGAACCTAGTACAGAAGAGCATAAGTTCCTTCTTCTCCTCTTCTTTTTTTTTTAAATAAAAAATAAAAAATAAAAAAATACAATAAATCCTCCTAACAGACCCCATTGTGTTCTACACATGTGTGTCTGTTACAGAAACTCACTCTTTGCTGTAGCGTGTCTCTGGCAAATCCTTCTCACTGACATGGAACTTGCGTACTTTAATAGGGGCTACGATAGGCTCGGAGAGTGGCTGTGTGTCTTCCTCCTGCACCAAGGCCTCCACATCAGGACCATACACCTCTTCTGCAGAAGGATAGTACTTTTTGTCTTCATGGAGCACTATCTGGTTGGCAGGAATGTCTTTATAAAGGCGGTGTGAGTCTTGCTTTAGTGGTAAAGAGCACTCACTTACCATCCACCACCATGAGGGCGCTTTCGTTTTGTTCGTCCTGGTCTGGTTCTTCTTCTGACGCTGTGTCCATGGTGTGCATGTCGTGTTGTTCTTCTATATCCAGATCATCATCCTCTTCTACCTCTGGACCAAGGTAGTTTCCAAACTCATCGTAAAGAGAATCGTCCATAAGAGCAAGATCGCGTGTTTAAAAAGAGAGGGAGAGAGAGAAAACAGACAGGCAAATACAAGGCAACACTGAAATGAGTGCTGGAACTGAACAAAAAAAAGAAAGAAAGGGGAGTTTGCAACGTGTCCAAGGTGTGCCTCTGCCAAAGTACAGCGTGTGTCTATGGAGGGGATGGAAGATGAAATTTTCCATGTTTGTTACTACGTCATAGATGTGACGGGTTAGCATTGGGGTCATTGGAGAGATGGACAAGTGTTGGTGTACACTGCTTCAACGGTATTGGTAGTGTTGTATAGAACACTATGAAAAGGGTCTGTGTTCATGGCTGGTGGAGGGAGTGGCTTGGTGAGACTGTAGGAGAGGGACTCTTACGGATGGATTTCTCTTTTTGTTATAGAGAGTGAAGATGTTTCTTCCTTGGTCCATAGGTTGGACACTATCAAATAAAGAAGTAGCTGCTGTGTAGTTTTTATTTATTACTAGCATTTCTATAGAGTAGCTTATGACCTGATAGTATGGGTTCTATGGGCTTTATGGGCTTTATGGGCTTTATGGATCTTATCTATGGATCTATCCTCTCTCTCTCAATCTCTCAATCTCAATCTCTCTCTCTCCTCTTTCTGCTCACTACACTTTATTTAGCAGGAAGAATTCAAAGTCAAATACGGAAATTCATTGACTCAGTAGCATCAAGGGCAGTGCTGTGTGTGCAACTTGCCGCAATTGTGTGATGTGCGCGTGTTTTCATCTATTTTGCTCACCCACAAGAGAGAAAACAAAACAAAAACTTGCTATAGGTAAGCTCAATTCATCCAAACAAGGGACACATGAGGGTGTCGATTGAGTTTCTCCAGCAGAGACACTTAGTGAGGCCCTTTTTTAGTGATGCTTATTTTTAGAGATGGATTATTATTTATTTCTGTCTGCCATTTATTTAGTTTTTCTTTCTACTCTTCTTTCTACTCTTCTTCTTCTTTCTATTCTTCTTTCTATTCTTCTTTCTATTCTTCTTTTCTTCATTGTCCAAGGTAAAATAATAACAGCTGCTGTTATTAATAAGTGGGTGCTATAAAGTAAAGAAAGAAAAAGAGGAATCCCAGGCCATGATAGAAGAAAGAAAGAAAGAAAAAGAACAGTCATCTCATCCTTCTCTTTCTACAGTGTGTGAGTTTGTGTGAGTGGTTATGGACCCTATTCCTGAGAAACAGTACAAAAGAGACGAACCAAAGGCACCCATCTCATCCTTCATCAACAAGCCTCATCCACTCGATGCACTGAACAACCGACCTCCTCAGCCAACACTAGGCCATCACACTGTCTACCTTGAAAGTCCCCGACAAGCAGCCCGCATAACCAGCAATACTATCAAACGGGAGTCTCCCTTCCCACCGGACCACCCACTGGCAGGGCTTCCTCAACCACCTGCCACAGCTGCCCAGTCCATCTACCAGCAACAGCAGGCAGGCAAACTGCAATACTACCACGCACGCCCACCTGTCTATGTTGCTCAGCCATCGTTTGGCCTTGAAGACTTTGAGTTGCTCGATACACTAGGCACAGGCACCTTTGGAAGAGTCTATCTGACTAAATTCAAAACAACCAGCAAATACTATGCTATGAAAGTATTAAAAAAGTCAGAAGTGGTGCGATTAAAGCAGGTAGAACATCTTATGTCTGAAAAACAGATCTTGGCGTCTGTTCGATTCCCATTTGTTGTGGATCTGTAAGTTACAGGTGGTGGTTGTTGCGGTTGTTGCGGTTGCTACTGTGGGTTATTCACATCACACCCTCAATGATGGGAATCTTATAGCTTCTGCACTTTCCAGGATGAGACAAATCTCTACATGTTGCTGGAATATGTTGTGGGTGGAGAACTCTTTTCTCATTTACGCAAGGCAGGAAGATTCACCAATGACATGACACGCTTCTATGCATCAGAGATTGTCTTGGCAATTGAATACTTGCATGCCAAGGACATTATTTACCGTGATCTTAAACCCGAGAATTTGTTAGTGGATCATCAGGGACATATCAAGATCACTGACTTTGGGTTCGCAAAGAAGATTGTACAAAGGTAAATATACATATGGATAATAATAATAATAATAATAATAATAATAATAATAATAATAATAATAATAATAATGAAAATAATAATAATAATAACGAAAATAACGAAAATAATAAAAACACTTGTTCACTGTGGATTTTATGTATAGAACATGGACATTGTGTGGTACTCCAGAATACCTTGCACCTGAAATCATTCAATCCAAAGGCCATGGAAAACCCGTGGATTGGTGGGCTCTTGGAATTCTTATCTTTGAAATGTTGGCAGGGTAATGACTCTCTTTACAGCTCAATTGACTTGTGCCAAGACGCTAAATATCAGAACATAGTTACCCGCCCTTTTTTGATGACCATTCTTTTGGTATTTATGAAAAGATCTTGGCAGGAAAAGTTCGGTTTCCTGCTCATTTCGATCCACTGGCCAAGGATCTTTTGAAGCGGCTTTTAGTAGGTGATTGGAGTAAACGGTTAGGGAATCTCGTGGTAAGTGTCTTTTGTGTTCTTTGTGTTCTTTGTGTCCTCTCCATGGCACACTAACATTTTATTATTATACATCATTTACAAAGGGTGGATCAGAAGAAGTAAAACGGCACAAGTGGTTTAGAGGGGTGGACTGGATAGGTTTGCTGGAAAAGAACGTGCGGGTAAAGTCAAATGGAGAGAAGAGAACCCTATAAGATTAGGGAGAGAATACAGGGACAGATGGACTTACTGTGTTTATGGCCTAGGCACCGATCGTTCCGCTCTACCGTCATCCAGGAGACACGAGTAATTTCGAGAAGTATCCAGACGAGATTGAAGCTGAGGCTGGCGATGAGTCTTTGGGAGATCCTTACCAGCACCTCTTTACTGAATTCTCTTGATGTTTTATTTCTACCCCTACAGCCCCTACAGCCCCTACAGCCACTACAGCCACTACAGCCACTGTCTTATTACACCTACACTTATATACACCCACACAAACTCATTAACACTTCCATCTTTCTCTTTCTCTTTCTCTTATCCACTGTTATTTTATTGCATTTTTGCATTGACTTCAATAAAATCAAACCATTCCCATAGCAATGTCCTCAAACAAACTTTGGAACAAATGACATGACACGGACCACTTTATTGTTGCTATGTGGCGGAGATAGTATAATAAAAGCCATAGTTTATTAATACAACTCATATTAAAACGCTAGTCGCCTGAAGATGTCACACTAATGGCAGAAAACACAATCCATTAGTAAAATAGAAAATAGACATTCAAAAGAGAATAAGAAATAGAAATAGAATAAAAGTAGAATGACCCAAAGGGATGGACAAGAATATCTATCTATCTATCTATCTATTCATATATTCATATATTTCTATATATATATTTCTTTGTTAAGCTTCCATTTGTCTTTTTTTTTTCTCCTTTCATAGAAAGAATTGACAGCAACCACTTCTCCTCCTGCCTTCTGGTGTAACATTTATTTTATAGTTTAATCTACTGTCTTTCTGGGTAACAATAGTAACAGAGACTGTACTCTTTGGGCAAAGGATCAACACAGCAGGCATTGTTAAAGAAAAAGATATCTTTATAAATACATACATACATACATACATACATACATACATACACACACACTTCTATTCCTTACACACACACATTCTTTGGGCTTGGAGTCATCCAACTTGAGAGTAAGAATCATAAACATAGCCATACAATAGATCAAGAGTTGCGTTTTATTATCTGTTCTTTGTAGATATCACCATCTTGGTAATCAACAGATCTACTTAGTGCCATTCAATGCAATACAGTTGGATAGAAATACACAACCAATTTATGGACAGGCAGAGTGTATCTATAAGCAAAACTACAAAAATAGAAATAGTTTTCTATAGCAAGCTGTTATTATAGTTTTGAAATATAATAACATAATCTGAAAAAGTACATTAGAACTGGGATGTATTACTGGTTTCTTTTTGTCATAGGAATAGAAACAGAGAATGGAGTTACATAGACACCAAAAGCCTAATAGGTTGGTATGTTTCTTAAGAGCACCCCTCATTACACTATGTTTTATCATTTCATTGGTCTTTCTTTCTTTCTTTCTTTCTTGTAAGCAATCATATGTTTGTCTATTTCAAGTCCTTTTGTAGAACGTCCTATTGATCTTTGTACTGATCCCCATACGCCAAGTTGAAACAGAATCTTCATATGACAATGGGAAATAGATGAGTGTGATTCTGGACTTGTGTGCATAGGTGTGCTAAGCTATCACTTCCTTGTCAGCAGCCACCCACTTTATACTGATGAGAAATAGCAGTTTTGTCTATAGAGACTCCTGCTATTGTTTGACCTGTTTATCACCAAGAGACTATAAAATACTAAAATACTAAATATATACAGATATAAAGGAGGGGGAAGAGTGTGAGTGAGTACACATCTCTGCTTTAAGATTCAATCGGTCTATAACAGTGACTCTTTCTTTTGTTAAGAGGAGTACACAGCTGCGCATTCTTTCCTTGTATGAAACAGTCAAGACTGTGAGAAAGACATGTGCATGTTTCTATTGTTGAACAGGAAAAGAAGAGAAAAGAGAAAAGAGGAGCACAGCAGGAGGGTGGCGCTCACTGCACCATTCCACTTCCACTACTGCAAAAGCCACCCCATGTTCATGACTCTAAAGAATCCTCCCATGTTGATAGACACTAGACTATTCATTGGTCAAGAAGAACACACCCAAAAAAAAACAATCACTGTTTTTCTTTCTTTCTTTTTCCTGTTCAACAATAGAAAAGGAAACTGTCTTCTGTAGGGGTCCATTCACCTGCAGGTACAGTTGTAAAGAAGAGGACTATCTCCAAGACAGGGTTTTTGTCTACTAAAGTCCAACTACACCATGGGCTACTTTACATCGCAAGAGACGAGAACTCTATTTATTTATAGCCATGCATAGCAAGATGAAGTGGCAGACTATCGGAACAGTGGAGAGACAAAAACAAGGGCATAAATAAGCTTAATATGTGTTCCTGTCGATGCAATGAAATGCTATTTTCTATATAGCAAATGAAAAGCGGGAATACTTGCTTAACTTTAGTGTGTATCTCCACTTTTTTTCTTTTTTCAGGTTGTGACTCAATAGGCCTGTCCATGTCTATGTCTGTGTCTGTGTCTGTGTCTGTGTCTGTGTCTGTGTCTATGTCTGTGTGCAACCTTTGAGCAATCATCCTATTGAAAAATGAAAAATAAAAAATAAAGAACGACTTACGATTTCATCATCGTCAAAGTTTTCCCATCGAGGGTGCTTGTGGCATACAGTAAAACATTTATCTGTTTTTGCTCATTGGTAGGGACACCAGGCACTCTTCATGGACTCAGTGGAAATAATAAAGAGTTGTTATTGTTCTCTTGGACACTAGTAAAATAAGCACTGTTTTCTATCATGTTGCTGCCATGATGGCTCTTTAACTTTACCCTTAACCTTGTATGTTTATTATCAAGTGTGCATATTCAAAGTGCATTGTAAGTGCATGTTTGACAATGGAGGGTACACAAGGTCAGGAGGGAATTGTGTTTCTGTTTTACCTCTTCCTAGTGGGTGTCCTTAGGAAACACGCTTGGCTTATTCCCATCAAGTAGAAACATAAAGGCATTGACGATAAAGATACTCTCTATAGTATCGCCCTCATTATCTGCTGCATGTGTTGGGTGAGAAGACCCTCCTATAGGAATCCAAGCTATGAAAGGCCATACCTATAAATCACCCCAAAAACAAGAGTAGAAAAATGCTCACTACAGAATAAGAAACAGAGTGAGAGTGAGAGAGAAAAAAAAAGAAACTTGGCTCACCGACATTTCCTTTCCACCTGTACTCCTCTTCATTTCTTGGTCGATCAGTACTAATCATTGCACTTGCTATAAAAAGAGTGTATTCTGTGCCTTTTTGTCTTTTCCTCTCACTCTCTATCTCTCGCCTCTATTCCGACACCTGTCGAGTCTCCTTTCTTCTCCCTTCCCTTTGTCTTGCTCCTGCCATCATGTCTCTTGATTTCTTATCAGGCGATTTTGTGTTTCCCAGTGAACCCATTCCTTCCAAACTACTCTCTAATCCTGACATTAAGGTCCCTGAAACAGTGAATTGGGGATATCAGGCAACCAAAGACTCTTTTGTCGAATACAAACGCATTGCAACTGGAAGACTGTCTGGCATCTTCACCATTGATATACGCAATGATACTGAAGACTATTCCTCAGAAACAGAGTCCAATCCCTCCTCTCCTTATCCCTTGACACCCATGGACTTTTCCAGTGCCAACGATGTCTCTGCCATCCCTTATCATCTTTCCTATCCATTCCCCAACATCAATAGCAATGAGGAGGATGTTCAGGTTGTTACTATGAATTACCATGAAAAAGACACTTTCTATCAGCAACCGCCCAACTACAACTCACTTGCATGGAAGAATGCCACCCTGAATTCTCAATCTGATATTGTCTATGACAGCGATACTGAAATTGACAGTGATTCTGTTTATGAAATTCAGACAGCATCACCTGCAACCACCCCTTCTTTAAAGACGGCTGTCTCGCAGGACTTGACTCTTGTGTCCTGTGGTACGGGCTCCATCTACTCTAGTGACAAGACTATCATGCCCGAGACAGCAAGCGCCTACTCCTCCCGTGACCCTTCTATTTCTGTGAGTCTCCGGAGCTCAAAGCCAGGTTTCAATCTTGCCACTTCTTCTTTTCAAGATCTATTTGGAAAATTCAAAAAGCACAAGTCCCAGGGATCTTTGCTCAAGACGGCAACCTTAAATTCTAGCACGCCTTCTCCTTCTCCTCCTACAAAGCGCCTTCAACGTTTTCTTGGTCTGGTCAATGTTTAAGTTTTTATTTATTCTTTATTCTTTATTCTTTATTCTTATTTTAATTCTTATTTTCTCTTTCTCTCTTTCTCTCTTTCTCTATTTTGTAAGGATAGACCAAGCCTGGTGCCTTGTCTTTATCCACTCAAAATAGACGGATAGGTGGGTAGATGGATAGATGGATAGATAGATAGATAGATGGATATTTATATATATTTATATATTATATATATATAAAACCAACATAGAGACCAGTGTATGTTCTGTATCTTTTCTTTTCCTTTTCTGGTAATGTATCTTTTATTGCGTGTAGAACATTCATAATAAAGTGCTATTTTTCCCTACTATAGCTTATTGGGTGCAACGATAGTGTGGGTTTTTATTTTATTTTATTTTATTCAGCCAGTGTTTTAGGGTCTAAGGTCCAATGTCATGCAGTGTAATATCATAAAATTAGAACATGGGGCCTAATGCAGGTTGTTGTGCTGTGTGTGCTCCATGGGCCTCGGTTCATAGACAGACAGACAGACAGACAGACAGACAGGAATATAAACTATAAAAGAGAGAAATGGAAAATGAGAAATACACTGACCATGTATAGAAATAATAAGAGAAAGACAGGTAAACAATCAACCCGAATATGTCATTTGCTGGCCAAACATAGATACTTTTGCCATGAGTAGGATAAATAAAATAGCCAATCACCTGGAGGAACAGACATGAAGCAATGGAGAGGAAAATAACTCATTAGCCTATAATGAATTAAGAAAGAGGGCCATGCGATCTCAGTGCTATCAAGGTGTGGCATTGTGTAGCACATTGATCATAGGCCAGCTTATTTGATATTCAAATCCACTGTTTTCACAAGGCTAGCTGTTTCTATTGGGTCATATTAGCCCCACTACGCTTTATAAGTGAATAGTAATAGTAAGGAAAAGCAACAGGTGGAGTGGCACACAAAAATCACTGTTACCTTTAGAACTCTTTTTATGTTATTCTCAATCCCTCCTATTCCTTATTTTCTTTCTCCTATTCCTTATTCGTAGGGCTGTGGCAGTGTGGGTTCTTGGAATAAAGAAAGAAGGTATCTTTATTCTTTCCATCTGGACATGGAAATGAAGCCTACATGATAAAAATAGCTTGAAACTAGAACATTGTCACTGTGAATGTATACTATTTAATTGTGTGTATTAATACTGGTGCATCGTAGGGTAGTGCTGCATAGTAGAGTGGCATGGGAAATGGGTACAACTTAATCCGCATCCATCACTGACATTAGTGTTATTACTGATATTATTATTATTAGTGTTATTATTATTATTATTAGTGTTATTATTATTATTATTATTAGTGTTATTATTATTATTACTATTAGTGTTATTATTATTATTATTACTATTAGTGTTATTATTATTATTATTATTACTATTAGTGTTATTATTATTATTATTAGTGTTACTATTAGTGTTATTATTATTATTATTACTATCACTACTACTACTACTATTACTATCACTATTCCTGTGGTCCGTTACTTTTTATTATTCATAAATGTATGGAGAAACTGTCCTGATCTTTTGATGAATTGGTTATTGTTATTCTATGTAAAGATGTAAAGACAAGGAGAGGTATTTATCATTGTCTGGTAATGACTCTTGCACAACACCACACAATAGATCCAAACTAAGCTTGTGTATAAACCTAGCAGTGATCTTTTTACTGTCACTCAGTAGCTCAATAAAGACACTTTCTTACATTTACAAGATGAGTCCCTATAAAAAGAAGAAAGAGAAGAATGCAATAGGATTGTGTTCTTCGTATATATTTTCATTCACTAATAAAGGCAATAAAGCCCTTTACATGCCCATCATTATCTCTACAGACAAGGCAATGTTGCTTCTAATATTACTCTTGGGAAGAGAGAGGGCTGGGTATAAAAACAAAAACACACTTCATTTGAAGCCACACAGTCTTGTCTTTAGAGATAATGATTGCTATTTGAGAGTTCTTATGTGCTACCAAGAAATAAAAACAAACAATGGAGGGTGAAGGACTATTTTACGTCTGTGCATAGATGGCATTACATAGATTGTTATCTTAATGTAGAGTCTATGATTATTCTAACCAATAGTCTTCTCTGTTGAATACACTCAATTCTTCTATTTATTAATCCATCGTCATACCTTATTTACATGCTTAATACACTCTTCAGTCCAGTCCAGTCCAGTCTCTACTTTCCATGCCTTTTTATGTAAAAACACAGACAAGGCCTGTTCAAATCCACCCTTTCTTAATGATTGGACAGGAAAAAATAATGTTCCTAGATATCTGTCACTGCTTTGTGACAATCATTTTCCAAGTAAAGGATTGAAAAAAAAAAAAAAAAGCTTTGCCGTTCCTATTCACTTGTCAGTGCATCTACGATCATGCTCAGAAATATGTAAGGTTCACTCCATCAGCCGAACATGGACTCACACCACCAGCAAACCAAAGAATGCTCGTGCCAAGCGTTTCTTAAAGAACAGAGAAGCAAAAGTAATTGAAAACCCCAAGACTACACTGTTTGTAAGAGGATCTACCACCAGTCAAACTGTCAATGATGCACTCAAAGATCTTGTAAGCGAAGAAACAAGACTGTGGCATGTACTTACTGTTGTATTAGTACGCACTTAAACGCCCAAACTGTGTATATTTTGGAAAAAAGAACGAGATTAAGCCTTTTGAGGATGAGGAAAAGATCCAGTTCTTCTCGACTAAAAACGATGCCTCTTTGATGGTGGTTGGAACTCACTTGAAGAAAAGACCCCACAATATGACATTTATCCGTACATTCGATAACCAAGTGCTTCAAATGTTTGAATTGGGTATTGACAAGGCAGTGTCCATGGGTGAGATCAAGGTAAATTCAAGCGTGTTCATGTTGTTGTGATGAGAGAGATGGACCTTTCTTTTTCTTTCTTTTTCTTATGTGTGTGTGTGTGTTGATAGCATCCCAAATGTGCTGTTGGTATGAAGCCTGTATTGGTATTTAATGGTGAACAATTTGATAACGATGCCACCTACAAGCACATCAAAAACTACTTCTTGGACTTCTTTAATGGTGATGAAACAGACGCTGTCAACTTGAACGGTTTAGAATACGTGATCAGTCTGACGGCCACCACAGAAAACAAGATCATCTTCAGAACCCACACTATTCAAATGAAGAAGAGTGGATCCAAAACCCCCCGTGTAGAACTCCAAGAGATGGGCCCAATGTTTGACTTTACCATTCGTCGTACATCAGGCCCCAAGGAAGATCTGTGGAGTGCTGCTCTAAAGGTGCCAAAGGAAATCAAAGTAAGTTCCTTCACGGTAGAGAAAAGAACCGCCACTAATACAGTCTGTAGCATAAAAAGATAAAGAACGTCAATGTAGATGAGATGGGCGATACTTATGCCCGTATTCACGTGGGAGATCAGGACATTTCCAAACTCCAAACACGAAAGATGAAAGGTCTGAAGAGATCTGCTCCAGAAGAGCAAGACCAAAAAGAGCCAAAAAAGCCTAGAACCACATCTAATAAATAATGTATTTCCTTGTAAATGAAAAAAAAAAAAAAAAAGTGCCTGTACTGCAAGTGACTTGTTCTTTACAGCCAAATACAGTCCTTTTGTGCTGATTGTGCCATTCTACCACTATAAGAAACAAAGAGCTGCGTCTCTTGTCTCTGTCTATTTCCACAAGCCCACTGACTACGCCTGTTTCTTAGTGGTGTAGAACTGACATGGGATTGATACGCACAGCCTACCTCACACCCTACAAGATTCTTCTTCTTGTATTAATAAGAGTCATGTGCTGTTATGCGCTTCCACCTCATGCCATGATACTCCTGTCAAGTTATCTTCTCGAGGCAACACTGGTAATCTACCTACACAAATAACATGGGTTGACAGTGCTGTAGAACAATGAGCAGTGTGAGGAGCCTTCCTTTTGTCGTGTAGTAGAGACATTGATTTCTGAAGTTGATATTGACATGGAGACTGTTTCGGGAAATGAGGACTCTGTCGTTATGGTCATGAGAGAACAGGCAAGTCTAAGCATAATACACATGGTTCTTGCGAGTACCCTCATTCATAACTCCCTGTTCTATTTATTTATTTTGTCTCTGCTCACGGACCTTAGCTAGATAGTCTACAGTATGCTTACGATATGAACAAAGCACTACGAGGTGTGTCCATGGAAAAGAATCATTGTCATGAGTCGACACTGACAAGTATTGTTCATGTGTAGAAATGAAAGATCTATTGGCAAAAGACAACAGTGTAGCTATATTTCTTTCTTTCTTTCTTTCTTGTGGATAGATGAAGATATTAAATACATTAATACTTGTGTTTAGTGTGTTCACCAGGAATACATGCCATTGGTAAGTAGAGTGGTATATGAATGGCCATCACTCATCTTGCTAAGAACAAGGAGAGTCCCTTTGGAGTGTATATACGTCGATGTCTTGTTGCTTTTGAATACTACGGCTTTGAACAAGTATCAGAATTATTTGCCATGTTACAATCTTATATCAGTCCAAATGCCCATAATCAAAGCCTTGAGCTCTTGGTAGAGAAAGATCTTTTACAAAAAGAAAAGTGGGTCAAGCACACGGATCCAAAGGGTTTGGTACACTCCAACGCATCTATTGAACGGGAGACAGGTAATAAGATGCCATGGACTGTCCAATGACTAAAGACCCATAGCATTGGAATGGTTATGTGATGATCTTGTTATCAACTTCCTAAGAAAAGAACAAGAGAAGATTACAAGTGGGTCATTCTTACAACTCAACCCTGTTTGACTTATTCTCTTTCTTCTACTTGGTGGATATCCATTAGCCATTGGTAAAGGTGATTATTCACCCAAAGTACTATCCAACTACATTTATTTCCTTCAAAGACACACCCCTGAGATCAAAGAGGTAGAACAGTTGCAGTAAGTCCAACACAAAATGACTCCAATGTCCCAGAGCTCTCTTTCTATTCGACTCATGTTGTGTATTAATTTTAATACATATTTATATATGACAAAAAAAGTGCCTTGAATTCAGCACAAGCAAAGGAATGTAAGAGCTCTCTCCAGGCATTTAATCAATCTGCCAATGTAAATCTCTGCCTGACAGAAAGGTACTTGGATCCTCTACTTTATAGCATTGAATAAATATGTACTGTGTTGCTAGTCAACAAGATTCCTATGCCATGATACAACTTGGTATTTTCCATGCTAGACTTGATCAATGGAAGGAAGCAAAACAAGTAAGAAGTAGAGTACATGTGTAGATAGGCATGCTTGGTACTTATGCGCTCCCATCTTATTAGAGCTTCAAGTCTGCTCTTTTATTAGCCCACAAAGCAGGCGATCGGTTTGGATTCAATGAAGCTCAAGGGTAAGCATTAAAGCATAGCCTATAGGTACTTAGATTGCCTATGTTTAGGTGGCTATACTCTATTGAAGAGTTTAATTTTCATGCTAATGATACTCTTCAACTCTTTGCTGAAAATGAAGAGGGGGAAAATATTTTCAATGTATCTTATCACCGAAATCTATACGATCTTGTCTGGATCCAACGTGCTCTTTTACATGTAGGGCAGGACATTGGGCTCAATAGAAGCAGAAGAAGAAAACACGAACTAATGCAGAGAGTATAGGGGAAAGGCTCCACATGTGTATTTGAAAGGCTCTTTAAGAGTTTTGTTAGAGAGACAGTCAATGATGTTCAGTGCCTGAACACTCTTCAAAACTTGACTGCTTCTTCGTTATGGAGACATTATGGTAAGAGTTGTGTCAATATTGCTATTCTATAGGTAACAGTATATTCCATGTTATTGTTCTGTACAAGGGGTGGGTACTTTGGCAGACAACTACTTGAACTTGGCTCTTCATACTCGACAAAACTCCATCCAAACCATTGAGAACATTAGAAATACATGTATTTATGCAGCTGAAACGGTACATAGATCTCTATCCATGCTATGACTGACATATGCGATGGGATACACCTCAGTTTTTAGCTAAAGGAGAAGACCAAAAGGCCAATGAACTATTGTCTCAATTCCAAACAGAGTATCCTGAGCAGTCCTTTAGAATGAAAGAATGGAAGCAGATAAAGTCAAGATTAGGGAGCTATACTGACCCATCACAGTAAGTCTTTTCATCTTTGCTTTTATGGCCTACGCAATATATATCTACATGTCTACATAGTTTTAGCTTGTGATTCTTATAGGACTTTTTTAGTGCATCGTCTTTGATTGATTTTGAAGCCATCTTATCAGGCCTTACATTTCACAGTACAAGTATTTATCATAGTGAAGGAGAGAATCCATATCAACATGCCATACAAATGTACAAGGATGAGAATCTGGAACAGGTAAATAGATACTGTTCTATGCATTGAATTTAATTTACTATTTTCTAGTGTAGGATAGTATTAGAACAAATCTATAGAGACCTTAAAAACAAGGATCTGCCTTTACATCTTGTGGTAAACTTCCTTGCAAGAGCACAATTGAAATTGGTAATAGAATCTTACAACACACATGTAGATAGAGAATACATCTCATACTCATTTACCTTCTTTTTTTAAGGACATTGATGCTACTTCTAGTGCGATTGATCTATTAAGAAAAGCACTGGATCTATCCAAGAAATGCCATAGTGCTCAGCTTTACTATACATCAGCTATCAAATTAGCCGAGGCATTAGTTCAACAAGACCCAAGTAATACAGAAGAAGCTCTTTTTATTTGCCATCAACTATCCCCAAAGGTATATTATTTCCATAATATGTGTAATCTGAATCTCATTCTGCCTCTTGTTTCCCGTACGTCTACGTCTATATTCCAAGGTTGCTGCTTTGGGTTCTGAATTATTAAAAGAAAAGGTCGCTCGCCTCCACCAACAGTTAAGCAAAAAGAATGCACATGTAGTCTAGACCTTTTTCTTTTTCTTATTTTCTTTTTCATATCCACTGCCGTTGTATAATTTAAAATGATAATACAGAAAGAAGAACCCTTCTCATTTAACACCCTTACAATCAATAAAGATCAACTCCCTTTAGTTTAGAAGATGGGTTAAAGTGATTGTATTTTATGTCAGCTTAAGACAGGTTTATTTCCTTGTCTTTTCTTTTTCTTTTTCTTACTCAACACAACATGCAGGTGTGATATGCTATAGGCTCCCTTTTGTCTCTCTAATAGGCTGTTCTGTATAAATACAGTTAAAGTCTGGCATCGGTGGGGAACTTCTTCATGGCTTGACGAACACCTAAATCAGCCAGAACCTCTTCAGAACCACCAAGAATAGCCTGTAGATGATTATGTTCTTTTAGTACAACTGTTTCATTTTATGAAATACTAATACTTGCATTGAATTTGTAGGTTCTTTGTATCATCTCAACGGCTCTTCCCATGCCTGTTTGTGTTAGGGCACGACCTCTAACAAAAACATAAACACATAAATAAACACATAAATATCATAGAGTGTTCCATTGATAGATTCACTTGTACCAGTGTCTTACCCAAAGATTTGGCAGGCATCATCAGCCACATTATGAAGCACACGTGTAGACTGGTATTTACAAAGAGCAATGGGACCTGCAAGCTTATCAGATTGCTCATTGTAGTCCATATGACACATCTGATAAGTAAGATTCTCAACCCAACTCTGCAGACTCTCCGTTTGTGCAATCTAGAAATAATCAGTAAAGGTTCTTGTGTTTTATATATATATATATATATATGTATTTACCATGGAGGCAAGTTTATTGCGGATCACAGGCTCATCAATCAGTCGTTTACCAAACACTTTTCTCTGATGAGCCCACTTGAAGCATTCTTCAATAACAATGCGTGCAGTCATACAAGCGTTCAACAGCATAGTCCAGCGCTCATGGTTGAAGTTGGACAAAACAACCAAAAAGCCATGATTCTCCTTGCCCAGTAAGTTTTCCACTGGCACTTTCACCTGTACAATGAGTCTGTTAACTCCAAGCATGGATCTCTTTTTGTTCTTACGTCTTCAAAAGTGACATAGGCAGTACCAGCAGAAGAGCTGTAAGCAGTCTTGATGAGTTTGGTCTCTACTCCCTCTCCTCTTTCAATAAGCAGCATGGAAATTCCCTTGTCTGTCTGTACAGCCACAGAGAAATAGTCAGCCCAGTGTCCTGTGCATGGAGAGTTAGTCGCTGCTGATGCCACTTGCAGTCAGGGCTAGATGGAGCACTCACCAGAAGTAATCCACTTTTTAACACCATTGACACTAGTAGAAGGGTAGGGGTGAGTTGGGTAGGCTCTGTCTAGAAAAGAAAAGGAGGGGGCCTACATATAATGCTTTCCATCGGCTGTCTTTTTAGCAGTGGCTCTGATCTTTGAGACATCTGAACCAGCATAAGGCTCAGTAATAGCCAGACAAATGCGCTTCTTTCCTGAAAGCACCTCAGGTCCAATCTAATTTCCCCAATAGTAATAAAGAAGAAGGTATGAGCTACCTCCATCCATCCTCATGCTTCTTACTGGGATACAACTCTACCTTTGCTTTCATGGCAGCAGATCCAAAGTTAAAGACAGTTGGGATGGAAATCACCATACCACCCATCACACCATCTCCTGTACCACGAGTTCCCCAGCGAGACAGTTCCTCATGAAGAATCATTTCATGAAAGTAGTCAAACTCCTCGGGACGGACACCCCCAGGAAGAGTGTAGTTCTTTAACCAAGGACCATGGCCCAAACTAGCAGCAAGAATGCCATAGGATCCGAGTTTCTGCATAAATTCCTCGGTGGGCTTTTTTCCTGTCTCTTCAAAGTGGCGCATGTCGGGTCCCAGTTCATCCGAAATAACACGAAGAGCAGCACGGAATTTATAGTGAGTCTCCCTAGTCATTATCATCAACAGTAAGTGTATGTTTATGTCTTTTTTTCTTCTTCTTCTATAGATCCATCTGCGTTCTTGCCACTTTTGCTGCTGCTGCTGCTGCTGCTGCTTGCTAGAGAGAAGGGGGAAAAAAGACTTACTTAAAATAAGGAGATTTGAAACCCATCCAAGCACTGGGTTCAGCATAAGGTACTTTTGAGAAATCTCCATGTTGATGCATGGTTATCTTGGGTTTTTCATTGGCAATGGTACCAATCTTGTATTTTGAGTATTTTTCAAGCACTTCTTGACGATGAAGACCATAAAAGTCCTCTGTGGCGTCTTTTCCAGCATATTCAAGAAGAGGAGAAGCACCTCCAGGGTGGAAATGAATGAATTTGCTCATATCATAGACACTGGCGTCAATGATAATCCAGAGATCATTCTCTCCTGTATGTTGGCCAACCTGTTGGCGTGTAAATTGCTTCAAGGACATGATGAGTTAAGAGTGGGGAGATATAATAATAGTAATAATAAACAGAAGAAAAAAAAAGGATGGTGTTTTATTTATTTATTTATTTATTTATTCTTTCTTTCTTTCTTTTCACTGGCACTTTGTAAAGACGAGCCTGGGCTGTAGCGCCGATTGAACTGTAGATGGAATGGGTAGAATGAAGAAGAATTCAAGGGGTTGTGGTACTTGGTCACTGTCCTGGTGCTTCCATGACAACGGCATAAATGTATGAGAATATTCACAACACACACACACACACAGACACTATAAGTGAGGTTTAAATCAATAACATTTGTGTAGGTTTTCTAGTGATATTTGGAATCACAAGGCGTTCTGGTACTTAAACAGAGGTGGGACCAGGGAGACTATTCCTGCTGACAGTACATATTTATGCAATACTATTTTCCTGGTGTGTGGTCTGTCGGGAAAGGGTAGGTATTACCTATAGGACTCTTTTCATATGAAATTGTATCCATTGACTGTGCTATGTATCCCGTGTTCTTCATAGGAAACAGTATTATAGAGTGCATGCTCTATAGAATAAAAGGAAAAGAGCCGGGCCTTTGTTCAATAATAGTCCATCTCACCTCCATCACTAGCAGACTTGACTCTCTTTTTTTGGAGGAGTTCTGTTGTTCTTTTAGCTTAAGAATAAAAGTGGATTCTTCACATGCAAAGCTAGAGGCAGAGGCAGCATAATCTCAAATACCCCTACATAAGGCATTGGATAGACACACACACACCATAGACACTAGGTAAATATACTCAAACAGAAGAGCAAACATGGCTGTGAAAGAAAGAAAGAAAGAAAGAAAAAAAGATATAATTTTATCTATATCAAGCCCACCCCCTTTGCCTTTTACTATTCAGACACAGTTGTGTTTGTTTCTCTTATAAATAACTGTTGACTGTGTCGTCTTTGGCTTTCACTAAAGAGGAATCCTGGACAGTTCAAAAAGCAAATATTAGACTTTGTTTACTCCTCTGTACATGTTTTATACTTTTATCATTGATATTATCTACTACTCACTAATAAAGAGCCCTTGTTAATGAATTATCCTTTAGAGATACGTCTTGCTATTAACCCTTCTACTATTGTGTGGTCCCTTCAAGTGGTCTGTGTCTCTATTGAGAGGGATGATCCACGTCTCCATTTATGGCAGGTGATTATCCGATAACTGTAGAATATAGCGTGTAGATGTATTGCTAAAAAGCACACTTCTTATCCAATCATCCTACAGTATAATTCCATTCAATAGCTATAATATCTTTTTATGGTTATGGTCTATAACACGAACCTATGAACATAGGATACATATGCTCATAACTAAAAACACATGGCCCGGGTGACTGTCTTTATTGTTGGTCGCAAGTCATAGAAAGAACACCCAAAGACAAGCACACAAGTCAAGCAACACACTCTTTTCTATCGATACACCTGATGAATTCACTGTTGATTCATTCTTTAGTGGCGTTTCTCGGTGTTCTGTTAGATACAATGGCCACATTTCACTGGCCAGACACTAAACTCATGCAGGAGCCAGTAGAAACACTTGCTACAGCTGTGCCCATCTTGCTACTTGGTCATGCTCTCCTGCTGCTGCTTGCCCTCTATCTAAAAGGGTCTTCTCTTGGTGGGGCACTGGTAAGAAAAAGAGGGTAGAGATAATGCACTACCCATTCTCCCATTCATTATGGTTCTAGTCTACTACAGGTTGTGCTCTTGTAACAACCGCCTTCACTACGCTTATTCTTCATATGTTCACTGTCTTGTTTGGTGCTCCTCTTCTAGCGTACCTATCCACCACCTTCACCACGAGTCATTTCATTTACTAACATACATTGTATCATAGTAAATTCTACAACACCCTTGTATTCTCTGCCTATCTGTCTATTCTGAGTGTTATGCCTACATTTGCCGCCATTGTGACTCCTCAGCAGTCCTCCAACTGGTCCAAGGTGTTACTACAGCACTGGTACGTTGTTTGTGTAGGCGTGTTATTGATGGGTCTTGTTAGTCCCACAACTACTCCTGAGATCTATGGCTATACCCAAGCCATCTGTACATTGTCAGGAGCATGGATCGGTGCGATTGTTCTACCATTGGACTGGGACAGAGAATGGCAGGTGCGTTGGGATGAGAGAAGGAGAGAGAGAGAGAGGAGAAAGAGGAGAAAGAGAAAGAGAAGGAGAAGATGGTCTGTTGAGTCCATGTATACTAATGAACGCGTCTTCTATTCACAAGGCATGGCCCATTTCCTGTGTTATCTCCACTTATCTAGGACATACTGTGGGTGTGCTGGCAGGATTTGGATGGTCCAGTATTAAATTAGTATTTGAGAAGAAGAAGACAGAGTGAATGTGTATAAAGAAGTCTGTAGGCTAAGGACAATAAATAAGAATCGCGGATCACTGTATATCTAATGTATATCCACTGTATATCTACTACACATTTACTGCACACACACACACACACTATAGCTTTAGGAATACTAGCTTGTTTATTTATAGAGTGCCAATGCAAATTTACATGGTGAGTTCCTATCAATGTTAGCCTTGGAATGTCAGTCCCATCCTTACCATAATGGCGTTGACAATGTCGTTGTTGCTGTTCTTCAAAGCAGTAACGGCCTTGCTGCGGGACACACCAGCCTGGGTCACCACTAACTCGATGTCCTTCTCATCTACACCAGTGGCATCAACCTCAACATCCTCTTCTTCAACAGCAACAGTCTCGGCTTCAGGAGCAGTAGCAGCATCAGTCTCAACAGCAGCAGCAAGCTGTTCCAAAGCAGCATTCTGGTTGCGGGCGTTCAAGTCCTCCACCTTCATTTCACCAAAGACAATGAAAGTGTCAGAGTTCAAGCTCTGGTAAACTTCGGGCTTGGCAATGGCAAAGACAGTCTATAGTTGTATGTATGTAGATGTAGATGTAGATATAGCCATGAGCTTCTTGTTTTCTCTTGTTTATTATTATTATACTCTTCAAGCACTTACGTTTCTGGCACGGGTAAAGGTGACACGGTTGATACCAGCAACACGCTTCAAACCAAGAGACAAGATAGCCTTGCGAGCCTTTTTTTCACCACGGGACTGGGGAGTATCAACAGATTCTTCGAATTCTTCAGCAACTTCCTCAACGTGCTCAACAGGCTTTTCTTCAACTTTGGCGGACATCTATATTAGGGGCAAGGGACAGTGTTATCAACATTATTTATAATATATATTTATGTATTTATAATAAATATAGATATATATAAATATATATATATATATATACATAGAAAAGAAAGAAAAAGAAAAATGCAGACAGCAAGAGTGTCGATTCATTCATTCATTCATCCATCCATCCATCCATCATTTTTTTCCTTTCTATCCATCTATCCTTTCTATCCTTTCTATCCTTTCTATCCTTTCTATCCTTCATCCATGACGTAGATGGCTTCTTCTGTTGCATTCAAAGTAAGGATGGACCGGTACTTACGATGCTTTGATGGGTAAAAAAGAGAAAGTATTCACACTTTTAGGCCTGAATTCGATATCCTCCCTGTCCATGGGCGGGGATGTTATGATTTACAAGTCCTTCTTTCACAGTGATCTATTCACGTCATTCGGGTATGTTTTCATTTGATACTCCGGACACGGGGGGTGGGGAGGAGTGGAAGAACAAGACTAGAAGAGCCATAAAGCACAGAAGAAACAAGAAATGAGAAATAAGAAGGAAGAAGGAAGAAGAACTGCAAATAGAAAGAAAGAAAGAAAGAGTACCTTAAGAGACTTCTTCTTCCTGCAATAAATACATCCATACATCCATAGAAAAGGAATCAAGATGAGTCTTTGCTCTTTTGACTCTGACTGCTCAACATCCTCAACATCCTTCCCTCCTTTCTTCACCCACAGACACAACGCTACAGATCACATGATAAAACAAGTCACATACACTACGTTGGAGGAGAAAGTTATCTTTCTTATTGCTCTCCCTCTCTTAGAGTCTAGTGTGTGTGTGTGTGTGTGTGTAAACAATGGTACTTATTGAGCAATAGGACATGGCAGAGTAAAGTAACCACTGACAGTAGAGTAGGCACGTAATGAAGAAAAAGCTCAGTCCATGCTGTACCGTTTCAGAGAAGCCCAAGCAGCTGAGCTTGGGCTGATTCGAAAGAAAGAAAGAAGACCTGGCATGGCATCCACAGTAACGTCAGTGGGAGAGTGTGAGCGCTGGCGTCGTGAAGTGCTGGGAGAAGTGTCCCGCAAAGTGTCCAAGATTCAAGATGGTAAAGCAACAACTATAAGTAGAGTAGATATTCATAGAACTTCAAGTGAGCTTGTCGGATTACCAGGTGCGCGATCTTAACGATGAGATCAACAAATTGATGAGAGAAAAATACCACTGGGAGAGGAGGATAAGAGATCTTGGTGGTGCTGATTATACGGTAGGAAGACAATGCATTTCTATAGAGAGAGAGAGAGAGAGAAGTGCTGGTGTATTGACGGTCTTGCTTGGTTTGCATAAAGAGATCTGCACCTAAAATGCTGGATCATGAAGGAAAGGAAGTGCCTGGAAACCGTGGATACAAGTGAGTTATTGAGTAAGAAGTGTCTTTTCATGCTGTTGGGTTAGATACTTTGGACGTGCGAGGGATTTGCCGGGTGTAAGAGAGTTGTTTGAACAAGAAGGTAAGTTCAGAGCAGATATATATATATATATATATGTGTGTGTAGTGAACTGACCAAGAGTTCTTTCTACATAAGCCCCTGAACCAGTATCTCGGTCACGGTCAGAGATTTATCGTAACATTGATGCGGATTATTATGGCTATCGTGATGAGGAAGATGGTGCATTGATAGAATACGAGACAGAACAAGAAAATAATCTCACAGAGCGTGTACTAAAGTCGATTGAGGAGCAAGCCAATGAAGAAGAAGAGACAGAACAAGACGATGCAACAAAGGCCGTGGAATTAGAGCAATTGGTATCTGATGCCTTTGTACCTAATCAGAAACAGATTGAAGAGTACCTTGTTAACAGAAGAAGACAGCAGGTAATGTATAGAGGAAGAAAGGATAAGAAAGAATGTTTATACTAATTCATAACGTATATTAGCTACTGGATACTTATGTATCAGCGGATTTACAGCAAAACGAACAAGAGACAAGGGAGCTCGTCGGTCAGTAATAAATACATGGAAAGCCATTTTCTTTCTTTCTTTCCATCTATCTGTTTTTCTCTTCTTTTTTCTTTCTTTCTCTCTCTCTCTTTTCTTCCTATGCAAACAAGCAAGCCTACTTAGGTACTCTTCTTCACTGTTCTTGGTGGGTGCATGGGATGGCATCAATACCAATGAGAGAGGAATAGAAAGACATTGGCTGTGTTTTGTTCTTTATTTCTGACCAATGTGTCTCCATAAAAGTATAGGCCTTCTACAGTACTCAAAAGGCTAAGGGTGAATAGAGAGATGGATTCTGTCAGTGTAGGGAAGGTGAGTGGTTGCGCCTACTAGCACGTGACTTGTAGTGTCATATGGATATCAATGACATGAAGAAGGGGAAATTGAAACACACACCAAGAGATCTTAGGATATAAAAAGAAATAGTCAAACTACAATTGTTTAAGAAATGACACATCGATTTGAAAAGCAAAAATAAAGTGAGATGTATTCATGTTAGTTTTTATTTAAAAACTATGTAGATTTACCTGTAAATATATGAATCCCAGAAAGAACTACCTTTGATATGGCAATATATTATAATATGAATACAAATAAGAATAGATATTATTTTCTACAGAATGGAGCTGGTCTGTAGTGACCCTTTAAACACTCTTCTGTGATTGTATATATATTCTTTGATGCATTCACATCTCTGTTCTAAACAATTCCACAACCTTGGCAAGCGTGGATACTGTTGAAATTCATGAACACCTCAGTGAGGCTGTCTGTGTTGCAAGTATGGCAGATCTTGAGAACAACAAAATAAAACAGAGTAACTGTTAGAAGAGCTTTTTATATTGGGTGAGAGGTCAATCATGTTTACTCTCGATGTTACGAACTCATCAACATCAACCACAAGAAGATCTCCATCTTTTTATCTCTTTTTTCAATGATTGATATAAAACTCTCGTCAAACCAACACACTGACCTTTAAATTTGGCAGCATCTTTTCCTTTATTCCTGTGCCATAAGCAATGACCGGCAGCTTGGCAGGTATTTATATCCAAGCAGCAGAGAACAAATCGAATTTTCACAAGTCATTTACTTAATCAGAACCACCAAAGTAATGCAGACTACAACAAAATCTTAGAAAGAAAAAGAATTGCTTAAAGAACAGTTGCCTAGTTACCCGTTGTGCCCAAATCGTGTGTTGTGTTCCTGTTCATGTACCCTCTTTGATTTCCCTAGACCAGCCTTTGTATCCAATACTCTATTTCTTTGTCCCTGCTAGAGACCCAATATCTATACATTTATCTCTCTAGTGGTCTTGTTGATAACCTTAGTGCCCTTTATTTCAGAATAAAAAATATATTTTACATAGTTACATAGTATAGATCTTGAGGCTACTTTTATATATTTATATTCTACACACCAGGAGATTTTTGGAATATATAAGGAAATATCCTGAGAATAAAATAATAAATCATTATGGTTGGCTAAGATGTTTGAAAAGGCCTTTTTCGCTGTCTAAATGAGATATTTCAAACTCTACCTGCCTGTTTTAGCAATAGCTACTGACTTTGCAATTAAAAAGTATAGAATTGGTTGTAAAGACAAGAAATAGAACCAGAATCACCCCAAAATGACAACTCAGTCACTGATATTCTTCTCTTAACATAATGTGTTATCTATATGCTCAGTATTTGCAGTATAACACTGCTTAAGAAAGATATATTATAGGACTCACACTGAATTAACTTTAATAATTATTGTCCATAAAATAGAGCCAAACTCACTTACATTGAGAACTGTATAGTCACTCATTGACTCAGTATTCATAATCACTTCAGTAACTATGTTATTGTAACTGGTATTAACAGTGGTGCTTAATGATTACAAAGTATTATTTCTAATACTGTCTTTTAGGTCTAAGGCAAATAGAGTGTGAATTGTTTGACTTGTGAATTTTATGGAGGCTAGTGTATGCTTCACCACAATAGCGTAAGAAAAACTATTTGTTTTGATATTCCCCTCCTTTTTTTATTTCCCACACTGCACATACAACTTAAAGCCTAAGTACTCGTCAAGATGAACATAAATAAACAAGGTAATGTACTGTTATTAACAAAGAGAAACAATAGAAGGAGGTGATAGACACCACCAAGGACTAAAATAGTGATAAAAAGGTAAGCAGTGTCTTCATCTGGGCTATGACTTATTCTAATGTACAACACACTCAATATATTGTTATTAGGCAAGTATAGACTTCTTTCAAGTCAGTCTTGGGTGGTCTTCTACAAGGTCAATAATGTCTAGGGTATACTCCTGAGAATATTTATCTATCTTCCAAGGATAAATCATTATAATGTTGAGATATGGATTCTATTGCTATGAGGGGATACACTCAGGCAGTGGCTATAGTCATAATATAGTATTAGCTATACTATTACAATAAACAACTCTATTCATCAACAATATGTTTTTATTGATAATACGATTTGATATTGAGGTATCCACAAAAGGAAATAATAATTTAGATACTTACAAACCTTTGATTTTAAACACCGTTCCATATAAGGGCAAAATTCAGGATGGATGTAAAGGGAAGATTGTGTCACTACTTAAAAGCCAGAAAAATCTTTAGGTATGTGTGTAGTAATGTTTAGACTCATCGGAATATATATTCGTATCTTATTATAGATGGCGTTTTATTTGTTCTGCATTGCTGGGTTGTTCTCTTTTTCTGTAGATCTGCTGTCCCTTGATAAGGTATTCTTTAGTATTATCCTTACATTGATATTTACATTGATATTTAAATTGAATATTTACATTGATATTTACATTGATATTTACATTGATATTTACATTGATATTTACATTGATATTTACATTGATATTTACATTGATATTTACATTGAATATATAAATACTATCTTATGCTAATAAATGCCTGTGGAATAATAATAAATGCATGAACTTTACTTACTGAACAAGAAACACCACTCCCTTCCATACCTTCTTATCCCTTGCACTGTTTCTGGTAGTCCATTTCTTCTCCGATATCTCCTCTTTAAACCCCACAACTTCTCTGTATTTTTATTCCCTGTCTACTCTTTTCTCCCTTCTTTCTTTCTTTTCCCTCTTCCCCCTCTCCAACCCCTCTTTTTCTTGTTCTCCCTGTTCTCCCCTCTTTTTCTTTATTTAAATTTATTTTTGATTTGAGGAAAAGTAACTGCTGTTGATCCTTTTGAAGAAATAACAAGAATGGCACTGGAATACTATAATGAAATCAAGAATAAAGATAAAAACGAGCAGTGCAGAATGTTTGAGACTCTACAAAACAGGATCTCAAGTAATATAGCATCATAGTCAATTGTAATAATTATGATAACAGAGACAAACCTCAATAGCAATATCATCTTATGACAAACATCAGCTTGTTCAGTACCTATTAAAGGACCTAAATACTAATCTAGCAATGCCTATTTGGAGTATGCAAGGTAATTACTATCACCACAGCCTACAATAGCAATTCTGTCTTGTCCAGTGATCTCCCTTGCCTTAACAAAAAAGTATAGTCACTACTTTTGCCCTCCAGACAATGAAGCTTTTGGGACGTGAGCCAGATACTGCTACTTTACTCTATACAGAAAATGTAAATAATAATAATAGAAATAGAACTACATGTGGAAATAAGCCTATGTATATCTTTCCTTCTATGTGTGTTTATAGATATAAGAAGATATTTGCACACATGACTATTCCCAGTATCTATGTATACTCATAGTGGGTTATTTAGGGCATGATCACTCTTTGTCACTATGCTGGCGTTTCTGCTACACCTCCTCTTGATACACCCTGTTCGTGTGAGGCTCTTAAATGCATTGCCAACTGCATTCATTTGGATCCAAATACAAAAAAATGGCTAGAATCCTTGGGAATAATGGATACATGCTGCCAACTTCTTCATCTTCCTGATTTAAGCATGGACTCTCAGTTCTTAACCTGTCGTATTTTATTCTTCATGACAGTGCATCGCAATGACCTCGTACAGAAACTCATTCAGTTGGGTATTGGGAAATGCATTGCAAAGGTAAATTACATAGTACCATGCACTTACGAGTGGTAAAAATAATAATAATAACCCCGGGCCTATTTCTATTTCTATTTCTATTTCTATTTCTATTTCTTATTTTCATTTATATATAATAGGTATCTGCACATAATGTAAGGCAGATAGGATATGAACCTGAGATTACAGCATCTCCTATTCACCCAACGTCTGTGCTTTCCGAAGCCCTCAAATTATTGTTTAATATTATGCTGGTGGATGGACGCACTCAATCTAATCTTATTCATGAATCCACCATCACTGCCAGTGTATCCATAGCAGAGCATTTCCAAGAATGCCTTGGTCCTATTTTTGATATTCTTCTTTTTTTTCCCTGTCCCCAGCCATTACCGCTGGTTCCCCCTCTTTCGCATGCCATTCACGCTTTAATGCAGTTTCCTTTTGCTGTGATTGAGGCAGAATGGAAGAAAAGAGCTCAAATGTCTCCAGAACAGAACCATGAGCCCAAGAGAATTGCAGAGACACTTGTCACTCTTCTGGATCAGTCCATTCGATACTTGATTCCCAACAATGATCCTGACCAAGTGAATCATGCATCTACTATTGATGCTACACTGTCTCCCCTTTTTCTTGTTTTGCGTTCATTGGCCAAAGGAAATCAAGAATTAAAGCAGCTTCTAGTAACGATGGTGTTACCTCAAGACAGGTAATGATAAAAAGAGAATAGACATAAAGGAGAGAGAGAAAGAGAGAAGAAAAAAAAAAGGGGGAGGTGAGGGGGGAAGAGGAGAAATGAAGAGAAGAAAAAGAGTCGATAAAATAACAAGAATAAAATAAAAAATAAAGTGAGAGAAAAGGAGAACGCAACAAGAAAAGAAAGAAAAAGAAAAAAGGAGAACACTCACTAAAGTTGCGCCACGGAGAATTCCATAGTGATCGTATCCAACCTGTGCATCAAGGAACACGTCTGCCTGCATACTTGATTCGCCTCATGACTTGTGCTCTCTTGCCACAAACAAGGGATGCTGTCAGTGAAATGGTGTGGGTGCTTTGTAATGAACAAGGTAAAATGAAAAATACACTATGAACAGAGGACTCATTGACTAGCTGATCTCTTTACACACCATGTGGGGTATGGAAATGCCATTGGATTTCTTGTCAACAAGGGAATTCCTGTTGCAGCAGAGGACAGTGGATTGGGTGATAGTGTCACTAATCCAATTACGGGCCAATATCTGGAAGAAGAAGACCAAGGACCCTCTTTGGCAGACATGACTTATGAAGAGAAAGAGAGAGAAGCAGAGAGGCTATTTGTTTTGTTTGAACGACTTAAAAAGACAGGTGTTGTTAATGTTGAGAATCCCATTGCCAAGGCCATGCGAGAGAATCAGGATCGATTGGAGGAAATATCAAGTGACGAAGAAACATCCTAACAGTGAAGTACCTTTTTATTTGCTTACACTTGTACCGCTGTTGAAGGCGAAAGAAGACCAAAAGAAGAGGATATGAAGAAGAAAGAATATCTGTTATGGGAGCAATGAATGAATAATAGTGTTTTTGCACTTTTATACACACTAAATGGTCTTTATTTATTTATATATATATATAAATATATAAATATATATATAAATATACGTATAACGGATAAGATATGAATAAAAAAGTGGGGTCTTTAGTATATGCAGTCTTGTAAAAATAAGAGGACTATTATACAGTTTTATACATTATAATAATGTACTCTTCTGTACTCTTCTGTACTCTTCTGTACTCTTCTGTACTATAATACATGATACTATACTATAGTAAATAAAAATAAAAATATGCATACGAATAACTCTATAAGAGTGGACTCGATCATAAAGTCACTGCACTATATGAATATCAATTTAGTCCTCAAAAGGATATTAAGGCACGTCTTTCTTTTAAAGAGTATCTTGTACTTTTAGCCTCCTTTCTCTTTCTTTCTTTCTTTTTCATCCTCCTTTCTTCTCTTATTCAATCTCTTATCTTTTGGGATTTATCAATAACCAACAGTCCTACTGCTAAGAAGACAGTGACCAAAGAAACGCGTACTTGGCATTGCATAGTAAATCAATAAAAAGAAAAAGCAGCAAAAGAGTAGCAATTGAAAAAAAATCCAACAAGAGGCAAAAGCAGGCAAAAACATATAGATCTATAAAAACAGAAGATTCATGTCTTGTGCAATGAAATCAAAAGACAGTAGATCGTCTGGTCAAAAGTTTTGGCAGTTGAAAAAGTTTAATCTTGGACATCAGTCAGACATCAAAGACATCCACAAAGACAATTGCAAAGACAATTGCAAAGACAACTATAAAGAAACCCATAAAGAAACCCATAAAGAAACCCATAAAGAAACACTAAAGATAGGTAAGTAAGGTCATTCTATCCAATAATAGACATTGAATGCCCAGTAGATTGTAGCCAACAGGAACAAGAAGATGCCTCTGTCTCTCCAAAAAATAGACCAAAGAATAAAAGATTAAGGTGAGCTAGATTTACATACAATAACACTCTCCATGCCACTACATTATGGCTAATAGATAAATGGAATGTAAATGATCTGTTGCTCTGGTCCTGTGTTATACTTTTATTAATGTTTCTTTTTCTTTACTTACTCTTTTATTGAATTATCTATGGAATTACATATGTATTTATCTATCTACGGATTTAATTTCATACGCATGCACCTACTCCTATACTGATCCAAGTTCTTTACTTTCACATAATCGTCGCCAAGGTAAAACTAAAGAATATAACAAAAATAGATACCTAAAACTCCTAATCACTATTGTACAGTAGACAGCCCAAAACAACCTAATGCGAAGATAGAGCCACCATCACTCTCTCCTCCCTCTAAAAGAGCATCCATGATCAGCTTACCTGCTGTTATGCTTGCCCAAGACGAACACCTCCAGGAATTCTCTAAACAAACACCCACCCATGTTCGACAACGCACTGTATCCCAGACAGTAGCAGGCTCATTAACAGGAGGTCTTCCTAAGGATCAAAAGCACCAATTCATGCCACCAAGGAAAATAGAAGGACAACGCACCATCCGTCGCATTGTTTCCCTCGCTTCCCGGTGCTCTTCTTTTCATGATAACAATGCCAACACAGACTCACAGGGGAATCCCAAGACTCATAAACTAATATCATCGTCCCATGGAGATCGAGTTATTGTATCAGATGAAGAACGAGATGAGCAGAGTTCATTCGACATTACCTATGAGAAAGAACTCAAAAAGTCCAATGATCATAAACGCTCCTCCAAAATCATCCATACTCCAAAACATGCAGGTCCAAATCCTATGGATGACTATGACAATGAAAAACCCATTCGACATGGAAGTATGGAGGACTACAAATCAGATACTCGCTCACTGCATCATCATCAACAAAATTACCAACAGCAACAGCAGCAGCAACAGCAGCAACAGCAACAAAAACAAAAACAAAAACCACGTATTTTACGTAGTGCTGCTTCGTTTGCCACTTTAAGACAACTTGCTCAACCAATGCACTGTGCAGAAGATTTGCCTACTCGACCAGCCTCTTCTTTCAGATGTTCTTTTAGTCCAGAGGAAGAAACATCAAACTGGAAACTAAACCACCCTCACTCGCCACCCAACTCGCCACGCATTCATAGTACACAGCGTCCCTTGTTACGTTCAGATACAGCACAAAGTATAAAAAGTCGTACACAACGTGCTCACAATGAACAGCAAGGATGGACAAAACCCGAGATGATGGAGTTGGAAAATGACATGCCCCTGGACAGCAGTATTACTTCAGAAACAAGCTGGTGGTCTGGACAGCGAAGTGGTGGAAGTGATGAAGAGGAGCACGGACATCGTCCAGACACAGATGCTTCTTCTGACTCTAGTGAGCATGCTTTATGCTCAAGACCAAGACGCAAGGAGAGTCTGCGGTTAATGCAGAGTTCATTTACAGTTGAACAACTTTATTATGCTTTGGAAAAGGAAAAGGCTGTTACCAAAGCGTTGCAGGGGCAGAAAGAAGGTGAGTGTAGGGCGATCCTAATAATAGCAAAAATATATGTATCGCTTATAGAAGAAAAAAAAGAGAAGAAAAAAAAGCTTATTATGAATGTGTTTAGCTTGTAATCGAGACATTGCATTTTTGAGTCAGAATGTCGATACTCTTACAACAGAGATTCGAGAATGGAAGAAAAAGCATGAGTCAGAAAAGGTAAATCTCTTAATTGAATGAGAATTCCATAGGCAGAAAGAAAGAAAAAGGGTAGATTGTTTGAAAATCAATTGTATTAAAAAGAGAGACATGCGTAGTTACAAAAAGAACGCTATAAAGAAGAACTCTTGACGACCATTCACCAAATGACAGAATCCTCTGATAAAGTCAGGTACATCTTTGACTCTGAATCTATTGATAGACATAAAGGACATGAAGAAGCCCTATTGTAGTGTTTATGGCTTTATCTTTTTATATCTATGCTAATCCACCCTATGTTACAGAGAACTGTTATATGACAATGAGAACCTCAAGAAAAGCATGGAAAAGCATGAAACAGAGCAAAAAGAAAGCAATGTTGGCTCTGATGAACATCAAACCAAATTGGACCAACTCAAATCCCAACTTGACCTTTCTCAAGGCCAGGTGCGTGTTCTCAAAGCAACAATGGAGCAGTTTCTGCGCATGGGGATATTCAGCAGTGATCTAGCTCAACGAAGTGCTTGTGTCTATGATTCTACATCAGACGCAAGGTAAGTACATTGTATTTTAGTCTTTTTACTATGGTTACTATTGCTATTATTATTAGCCTTGAAAGCTGTACTATCACTTTTTTATTTGTTTGTTCTTATCTACATATTGGTGCTTCTATTTATGTTTCTATTTATGTTTTTTTATGGCCATGTTAAGCTTCATCAAGGCAGTAGTAAGGGAGTTACGATATGCTCAGCTGAAACAAAGACAAGTGGACACCAGTACTACAGAAAAAGTACCTTCCTCATCTACAAAGGAATCTCGTCCTCCAATCTCTACTACAGACAAGACTCCTGCTCTTTTAGAAAAAGAGGCCGACCAATGTACAACCGCTGAACTAGACACTCGACTACGAGAACTTTTGTTGGAAAAAGAACTTGTACGTGGCCTTTTCTTCTGTACTGTTCTTTTGTTTGCTTGTTTCTCACACATGCTTTGTCTTTTTCTTTTTTAATGGCAATTCACCTGTTTTCTCTCTCTCTTTTTTTTCTCTCTTTTTTTCTCCCTTTTCTTTTCTCTGTTAAATATTGTCCTGTTGACTATTGTTTCTCCTTTTCGCTCTGTTTTGTTTTGTTTTGTTTTGTTTGTTTATTTCGATATGTATGTATGTATGTATGTGTGTGTGTGTGTGTGTGTGTGTTGTGTGTGTATGTATATATATGTATGTATGTATGTATCTCCATATATTCACATACGATAAATAGCTTCAAGCTGAATATAGTAAAATTCCAGTCAGTGGAGGAAATGCATTAACACGTCGACGTCGGGAAGAACTGGAAGATCGACTGGACAGTGTTGATTC